>CABFOQ010030826.1:24757-49694 GCA_900660455.1 Gephyroberyx darwinii
GGTAGGGAAGGGTAGTTAGAAGGTGTTAGAAGAGTTGGGAAGGAGAAAACGGAAGAAATTATGGGAATTACGCACAGACAGTAAGACAGAAAGCGAGAATGTGGAAAATAACCCTCGAGTGAAGCATGTTCCTATGGGCCTGCCCAGTGGAGGACTGTCATCAAATTGCTGGAGATTGAATTTCAAGGAAATCTTGGCTACTCACTTTTTTCCACTCCGCTATTATTCCATCTCTCAGTTTTGACTCAGACAATGCGCCCTTTGACAAAACCTGATAGGTCTGGTTATTCTTTAGACAGCTGGATTCCTGTCTGGAATGCTTGTCGATTTTGCTACAGTCATATCCATTTTTAAGTTGCGCTTTTTAATGAAAAGGGCAAATGGAATCTGTGATCTTACCCTCTTTATTCTGTTCAGTCTTCCCATAACTCTCAACTAAAACATTCTTACATGTTTTTACTCCCATATGGAAAGTAGAATGTAGTCTTCTTTTTTTTTTTTTAAAACATGGTCTGTTCAGTCTCCCAGAGAAGCTGGATCTTGGCATTTCCTTCTTTCTTAGTGGTTCAAACCCCAAGGTTTTCTTTTATTATTATTATTATTATTATCATTATTATTATTATTGTTATTATTATTGGATCAATCACTCTCAATTTCTGTGAGATTTTACATGGTAGAGATATGAAACCTTCACCCATAATAGAGCTTGGTACATCCGTCTTGCTGTACCAATTTACCTCCTATCGCTATTTTGGATTTTTGATATTTTTTGGTATTTCATACACGTTCTTTCTGTGTCCTCCCACATTGGATTCATTACTGCCATTCTTGGCCAGGAGCCTTTATGGACTAAGCGTTTAAACGTTGTTGACAGATTTTTGATATGCATTTTCATTTTGCCAGTATTAACTAATAAATCTCTAGTTTGCCCAGTTGACATAAAACTTGGTCCAAAAGTTAAGAAGGCTCCAATAACCACATTTACAACTACATTTTCAAAATGCCATGAATACCTCTGTATTTGACTGAATGCTATGAAAGTGGGTTTGTATAATAACTAAAACTTTCTCTCAGAAGTTGTCACGATTCTGCCATGAATGGATGATGGATTTTCATTTTGAATCTTTTGAAAAGTAACTAATTTCCCAAGGTCTTTTCAGTTTTGCATCAATTCACATCATTCTGTCTTTCCTCCACCTACTCGCCTCCTCTTTCACTTGCACTTCTTTCACCTTCCTTTCCTTATCCAGCCATGTGTTCTTCTCCCTCAGATGCATCAGTCAAGCAGACTATTGTTGAGGACTACGGCTCTACCTGCCCACAGGGTTATAAAAGATTCAACAGCACTCACTGTCAAGGTAACACAGGCAGGATATAGCTGATAACATGGACAAACCATTGATCGGCACAGAGTTTGTGGCATATGGGACCAATAACATAAAAATTACTTCAAGATTACTAAACAGAATCATTTCCAGTTTTAAATAGGGCTTCCATGTTACAGGTTTCTATATTACTTGCTTAATCAATGTCATATCTCCATCCAAATAATAATATTTCCTCTACCACACTTTTTACACCCCACCCCTCGACCTCGAAGACATCAACGAGTGCTCCATGCAGGGTGTGTGTCAGAACGGAGACTGTCTGAATACACTGGGCAGCTTCAAGTGCGCCTGTAAGGCTGGTTTGGTGCTTGACAGGAACAGATGTGTCGGTGAGTAAGAGGCCTCTCTGGGTTTTCTCCCTGCTCTGCGTCTCACTTAAGATAAGCCAGCCTCAGCACTAAACCAAGACAAAGTATATGTTTTCCTGGGATTCTCCTCTTTTCCCTAGTACCATGCTGTCTTCTGCTGTACCCTGTCCTTGAAGAGTTTCATTAAAATCAGATATCCACCAAAACTGACTACTCTTATAAAATGATTGCTGGCATGAAAGTAAATAATAATAATAATAATAATAACTTTATTTGTATATCGCTTTTCAGAAGCAAAGTTCAAAAGTGCTTCACAACAATACAAATAAAATAATACAGACAGCATTAAACAATAAAACATGAAATGATCAAAAGAACTACAAATTAACAATAAATTGAAAAATAATTAAAAAGTATTAAAAAAGTAAAAGAGCAGCAGAGAGAGTAAAAGGGCACAGAAGGAGCCAATCGACTACTTAAAAGGGTTACGATTGAAGTTATCTTAAGCTTCTTATCTTATCTAAAATAAAATATGTTATTGTCAAAATACTGACTCTCAGGTGCAATGAAACCCTTCCTGTCTGTCCGTCAGAGTCTCCAGCTGAGCAGGCTCAGTGTTTCCGGTTGGTGTCTGAGGTCGGGCGTTGTGAGCACGCCCTGCCCACCCCGCTCACCCAGGACATGTGCTGCTGCACGGTGGGCAAAGCCTGGGGCAGCAACTGTGAAAGATGTCCTCAGGTGGGCACAGGTGAGTGGATGGAGAGGAGCAGTTGGTGGCGGGGCAAATGCAATGATGATTTCCACCATGTCAAATAATAACCGCCATATTTCCTCATGAGGAGAGCTGCTCATACTCCTTATTTGATGACACTACAGTGTAATGGTCTCACGGTAATATAGAATTACTATCCCTACATTTTTTCCTTTATAATACAATGAAATGATTATAATGTAAGCCTCTACAATGCTTGCATCGCCATATCTATCAACCTTTTAAGTGTGATTAATAGCAATTTTGGTTAATTCCTCCATCACAGTGCACTGTGTGGTAAATATAGGGTACTTGCAGCTGCAGAGGATACAATTCCACTTTACGACACACTCTATATATCTCTATATGTCTCTGTTTCTTCTACATTTATGAAATCTAAAAAAGTGTTTAATCGCCTTATAAAGCAAAGTTTAGCTTTAGTAGAACAACTTTTTTTCAGGACATTCATACATACTCTATACAAACTATGCACCGTTAGGTTCCAGGAAGCAACAACAGATTATTGTTACTGAAATGTAAGATTCTACCAAAGTGAAATATGTCCATAATTTGAACACATCTCCTCTTTCTCCTTATCTATCCATCCACTGTGGTGTTCAGTGGCCTTCAGTAAAATATGTCCTGCTGGGAAAGGCTACTTCCTCCAAAATGTGAGAGAGATTGTGGAATTTCCTCCCCATATCTACACCATCATCGAGAAGGGCATCCGCAAGCCAGACAAGACGCGACACGGGGGTGAATCTTCAGATACACACCACTCAGGATTTCTGGCATCACTAACATAACATAGTTGTAATACCTCTCCTCTGTCTGTTCTCCTTTCAGAAACCAAGCTGCCGGTAAGACGTTGTTCACAGTCATAATAATAGATCATGGTTATTTTTAGCTGTTGTAACATCTGTGCATCTCTTTCAACCAGGAGAGGCCACCAGAGACGACCACCGCTGTGCAGCAGGCTCCCATCAGCACCAACGGTGCTCGTGTGCCCGGTAAATTGACCTCCAACTGCACCAATCTATATTCACAGCATCTTACACACATATTCATACTCTATAACTCCCCGATAAAGCATGTTGAAACAAAAGGGAACATTTATTGCACACCGTGTAAACCGTGTTTACCAGTCACAATGTGGGAAAAGCTTCTTTATTGGTACTTCAGTTATTTAAGCCAATGGGTACTACAGGTCCCAGGAGAGCCCATTAGCTTGGCGCTAGTAGCACCCATCGGTTCCAATATGGAATGCTAACGACTAACAATGCTATCACTACGTTTCTCTTTTGAATCCACAGTGGCCAAACCCACTCCTCCGCCAATCATAAGGGTGAACCCAGGCCCAGATCCCTTTGAAACACAGACACGAACCTCACGTGAGTTCCACTGCACACAAGCTAACTACCAGATCTATTCTCCATCATCCAACAGAAAGTCAGTACTATAAGGCTATGTGTACACTATTCACTATACACCATACACTATTCACTATACACTATACTCTTCATTTCCCTATTGACTAGTAGTTGCAGTAGATGCCGCTATCAACACTGACACTTCTGAGAATTTGCTAAACACTGCTACCAACTTTTCTACCACTTTCTCCATTTTCATTATGATTGTTGTTGTAAACTGTCAGCCACTTCCCATTGGCTTCATTGAAAAAAGCAGAATAGTTTGAACTCAGCCTAAGCCAAAAGCCTTATAGTACCATGTCATTTCAAGGTATTTTTACTCCCCAGTAGCTACCATTGAGTTTCTATCTACCCCCAGCAGCTTTAGTTCTATCCACCCCTTGGACAGAAATTTTGAAGTCCCAATGGATATCTCAGAAACCAATTTAGATACACCCTAGAAACAACTAACTGAGCATTTTAGATGCAGTTTTAAAGCACAGTTCAATACTGAAAACAGTGAACAGCAGCATTTACGTAACCCTACAGGTCAAAATGATGACATGATGATGACACACAAAAACTATTTAGGCCTTAGTATGCCCTGTGCTCCCTCCCTGAAGCAGAGACAGATGAATGCAGGCTGACGAGAAACATTTGTGGTCATGGAGCGTGCGAGAACAGCCCGAGTGGCTACACCTGTCACTGCTACCCCGGCTACCGCCTCCACTCCCAGAAGAACATCTGTGTGGGTAAGACAAAATAGTGGAAATGATGGTGAGAGGATGTGTGGGAATGGGAGAGTGACCAGAAATACCCGGTATGCACGTCATCTGGCTCACTGTGTCATTGTGGTTCCAGGAAATGGTTCAAAGTGATTTTATTACTCTTTTTTAACGTACTGTTTCACCCATTGGATAGAAAGGGAACTTAAATCTCCTGTTACTTAGCTGTGGTCATGGAGCTAACATTACTAAAAGATTTCCATGCCCATACACTTTTAATTAGTGACTCTCATCCTATCTATGGCTACTGTATGGGTGCTGCCTGAAGACCACCCATGAGAACAATAATTCTTGGATCTAATTTGTCTCGGTCTTCTTGTGGTCTTCTCAAATTTCCTGACTTCTTTTCTTTTATTCACTTTCTCTTTCTGCGTCTCTTGCATCTTTCAAAAGCCCGAATGGGGAGGAATTGGTGGAGCTTGCTAATGAATACATTTGTTACTTATTGCATAGCAATTTTAAAATATTTTCTAACCTTAGTCTGGGAAAACTAAGATCTGGATCTTGGTCTGTGTCTCAACTAGACCCAGTGCTGGTCATGAGAGTTGGTGCAGTACGTGGCACTGGAAATTACCAGTACAGGAATGATGTCGGAGTGGGTGGTGAAAACATGAAAGCCACTTCCTGGAATCGCAGTCCTGTGTCCTCTGAGCTCTACGAACCTCTCTAATACTTCACACGCAGTCACACTGAAACTATAATGCGTAGTTAATGTAACATTCCCGATCTTGTCTCCTTCCTGCTAGATGACGATGAATGTGATTCAGAACCGTGTGGCCATGGCAGAGGCATTTGCATCAACACAGAAGGAGCCTACCAATGCCACTGTCGCCATGGCTACAAGCACATGGTGCACCATGGGAGACTAAAATGTGTAGGTAAGTTAGGTTGAGTGATTGCCGTTGTGAAATATTTCCTTTCTAAGTTATCAGATTGTGCAGTTGCTGTAATTTTTATTTTTTTCCCCAGATGTGAATGAGTGCTCTAAGCAAGACATCTGTGGTGTCGGAGGTCAGTGTGTGAACCTGCCGGGATCCTATAAATGTGAATGTCACAAAGGCTTCAGGAGCAAGTCACACCGTCAGCCAACCTGTGAAGGTACATGAAAGACACTCATTGCTATCATTATAAACGTGTGTGTCTGCAAACACATCAAACACATCCCTCTGTAGGTCTTTAAAACATGTTCTCTCTTATTTCAGATATAAACGAGTGTTTGAGTCCCAACACTTGTCCCAATGAGCAATGTGAGAACACACCAGGCTCCTATGAGTGTGTTCCTTGTTTACCTGGTCACGAGGCACAAGGTGGCACCTGCTATGGTGAGTGTCATTTTATCACATGCCAAAATGCATCACCGTGCTGGTTTAACTCTTTCAGTTGTTGGTTTAATTCTTGTAAGATGTTGGTTAAACTTTTTAAAAAATTTCAGTCAGTGTGTTTTTTTGAGGCACTGCCATCTACTGGCATTATTATTGTGAAAACTCTTCTAAACTAACCTGCTCCTGCAAACAAAACAGTGACGTTGAATCAAGGGAATTTTCTAGTCATGTCATTCCCATGTGTGTTAGCTGATTGATGATATACAAAGAATTCAACACATTATCTATGGTGGGAAATGGACTCCATCAATCATAGCGAGCAGTGTTTCCCCTACATTCACTCAGCAGCAGAGGCCCACCCTGCTGACAAATTGCTCACACTGCAAGACAAATATACTCTAAAAACAATAACATATATCATCTGGCTTTATTTCCCCTACAAAACAATGAGGTAAGAACCCACATAAAAAGCTATGGAGCTATGCAGTCCAGTGGTGTATCATTGCATCACTATATTTTAACTCTATCCAACACTGCTCCTTCCTGTTCCACCAGATATCAATGAGTGTCAGAAACCCGGTGTGTGTCCGAACGGGCGCTGTGAGAACCTCCCTGGTACTTACCGCTGCCTCTGTGACGAGGGCTTCCTCCCATCTGCAGACAGCAAAGGTTGCAGTGGTTAGTAACACAGACATCACCTTTGTATTGAATTACATAGGACTGAGTAGGTTATTACGGAGCGGTAGTCTTTATATTTGAAGATATAATGAGGAACAGCATTCTTAACTCGCAAAGGAGGTGGATATTTTGTGGATATTTACAGACTGCATGTTTCTTCCTTCCTTCCCAAACAGACATTGATGAGTGTGAGGATGACAGGCTGTGTGCCAACGGGCTCTGTGTTAATACAGAAGGCTCCTTCCAATGCCACTGCTACCCAGGATACCAGCGCACACAGGAAGGCAGCCACTGCGAAGGCATGAATTATTTCTCACTACAGAAACCATTTATTGTAATTATGTGGGCGTGAGCTGTTCACACACGACCGATGCACATTTATTGTTCTCTAGAGCTGGTGTGTTTTGGGTAGTTTTTTATAATTGTAATAGTTTGGTTGTTTGCTACACAGGACCCTTGGGCTAAGAGATAATGAGCTTTTTATTTTCTTCTGCGGTGCCTGAGCTTGGACAGGAGAATTAAAACACCATTATACAGTCTATCTTCAGTACCGTGGCATAGACGGTATCTCATCATGACAGCAAATGCTATAACAATTTTACACAATAAAGCGCTAACAATAAGGACATTTCTTAAAACAATAATTGGTTGGTTAGTCTTGGTAACTTGGTTAGTCGTCTTTTTTAAAGATCTTGGCCTAGAGGGCATTTAAGTCTCTACATTACTAAACCAATATAATATTAATGTCATGCAAAATCTGCAAAAAACAAAACAAACCTCTAAAAAAGTGTTTCATCTAGTTTTCATAAGCACAAAATTCTCTGTGGTTGAAAGGAAGAAAGACAACACTGTTCCTGACCTGACAGACTATCAGCCAAGTAACGTATATCACAAGGTCATGCTTGACTGGAGCCCTGTCTGGTCCAGTCCCAAAACATTATTGTCCACGCCCAAGTCCAAAGGGTAATTTATATCTTTTTGCGAGCCTAAACCTGGCTAAAATTCCTGATAATTATAATAAACTGACTATAACTATGTTTCAACAATATTTTCAGGATTCAAGCCAGACCCAAACCCAAGCCAAACCAAGCCTAGTGGGTCCCATTGGGTCCTGTCCATTTCAGTCATACTGTATCGTAATGTTGGACCATTGTTTAATTGTTCATATTTTTTATCTCCTTTCAGATGTCAATGAGTGTGAGAGACCATCTAACTGTCAAAGGGGCCGCTGCATCAACAGTATGGGCTCTTATCGCTGTGAGTGCCAGAAGGGCTACATGCTGATCGGAGGCAGGAGGTGTCAAGGTCAGTTTCCACCTGCTGCTGAAGTCTTGAAATACTGAAAAAGTTCAATGGAGTCTACAGCTGAGTTCCCATCCAAGTATTTTTTTGCAGAAAATTGTGCAATGAATTTGAAAAGTTACGCTCACTTGAACCAGAAAATGTTTTTCTCGATAAAAAAGAGATGTAAATACATTTGTCCAGTAAATAATGGCATGATCAGCCTGACGAATGGTTCAGTTTCACAACAGTTCAAAAGTGATTTTGGACATTCTGAAATGTCCTCTACCTGTTTCTGTTCATGTTGTCTGTAAAATATCAATTGACCTGTAAAATATAATACCCCAGAAATATCATACCTGCTGTCAGTCCCATGTATAAGACGCCTGTCATGGTTTTAGGACCGTTAGTTGGTGCATTATAATGTTTTTATCTTCCGATGAAAGTATGAAATATGACCAACTTCATTCACATGCCGATTGCATAGAAACACAGCTCATGTCACAAATACTCCTTTTCCTTTCCAGACATAGATGAGTGTGCAGTAGACAGAAGTCTTTGTCAGCCCTATGGAACTTGTGAGAACCGACCAGGCTCATATGTGTGTGTGTGCAATCACGGCTTCGTCCTCTCAGAGGACAAGCACAGCTGTGAGGGTAAGCCTGCTCTGATACCTGCTACTTTATTCTAGACCCTTGTTGAGCCATGTTCATCCTAGAGCTTTACTCGGGCCGGAAAACCTGATCCCTGCCTGACCCAAAACCAAACCTGAGGGCCTGAGGGCCTGAAAGCCTGAAAGCTTGACAATTCTAATAATTTGTCATGATAAATTACTAATAGCTGTATTTTTCAACAATACTTTCAAACACAAGCCTGACCCAAACCAATCAAGCGAGAAATTCAGGCCAGCTAGACAAGCCCAGTCCTGTGGAGTTAAAGGGTTTGGGCTCTAATTGCCTTGTTTCCTCGCTCTCATTCTCCACCTAAACCACAGTCATACTGACCCATTCTCCCTGCTCTCCCTCTGCCAGCGGTTGAAGTGCTGATGGATGATAAGAAGGAGTGCTACCTGAACCTTGATGACACCGTGTTCTGCGACAGCGTCCTGGCCACCAACGTCACCAAGCAGGAGTGTTGCTGCTCTATTGGGGTGGGATGGGGAGATCATTGTGAGATCTACCCCTGCCCCGTCTACCACTCAGGTACATTTCCAATGTGTGCACATTCACTCAAGCATGTACAAGCACGTGTGTACGACATATTAGTGGTTTTGTAGCTCGCTTAGTAAAGCATGGTACTTACCCTGTGAAGGGTTGGGGGTAAATTTCCCACTGGGGCCTACTAGATCCTACTATAAGGCAATTCGGATAATAGCGTCTGCCAAATGGCATATGTTATATCATATTCAGTATAGCGTGCATGACATGTACTCAAATATGTGGGTTGTTTGATTAGCAGTTTCCTAAACTCGATGATTGGTCTGTTTTCCACCCAGCCGAGTTCCACTCCCTGTGTCCAGTGGGTCGAGGTTTCTACCATGAGGAAGGAACCACTGAATATGGCCTGTCTCTCCACCGGGGTAGATATTATGTAACCTGACACTCTGTATTAGCACAGAGCAGTTTATCTCTGAAAAAAATACTTATTTTGTGGGTTTTATTTTTAAGAGTTGCACCAAACAAGTTGTGGTGGGTTGTTAAATATGAAAGGCCCAATCTGAAATTGCTGCACGACGCAACCTGTTGAAACAGTCACCTCGCTATATGCTAATATTTTTTATTCTAAAATGAATTGACTGGGTCTTTGATATGAGGACAGTACAGCTAAATATGAGTTTTACGTTTGTTTTAAGGCTGTGAAAGCTTTATTTAATCTTGCAATGTTTGTAAAGAGTGAAATAAAACAGACCTTTATCTTGAGTTGGGTTATGAACATATAGTGAAGCAATTAAGTGAAAGTTAAACTCTCCAAGGGCATATGTGATAACACCCAAAAATGTAGATGGTCAAAAAAATTCTGGATTTTATCTTCAAATTCATCACCAAACTGAATTTTTAACAAATGTTTGGCATGGTGGTAGTCACTCTAAAAACAACCGATTGCCTTTCATTGTCATCTTTAATCAGCCCAGACTGCCTTGTGAGTAATTTGTCTAACACTCTGAGGTGGGGTTTCCTGTCCTTGTCTACAGATATTGATGAGTGTGTGCTGTTTGCCAATGAGATCTGTAAGGAGGGTCGCTGTATGAACACGCAGCCAGGCTATGAGTGCTACTGTCAGCAGGGCTTCTACTATGACAGCAACCTTCTCGAATGCATTGGTAATTGCTGATATACACCGCCATACAATCGATGTACATTTCCCTACACACATGCACACACACACACACACACACTGTAAAAGGCTGTAAATTATGGACGTTTTTATTGGACTTTAATATACGTAACCCACAGGAGACAATCCACAAATATGTACCACGATCCACAAGTATTTCAGTATCCACAAACAGCACTTTATCACGTGTCTTGTAAAATAATATCCAAATAAAGTTGAATGACTTGCAAAAATGCATGACTAATACAGAACAAATGTGAAATACACATGTAAAGGATTTTACATATGTATCGAAATGTACAAATTCATGTATTTATATTTGTAGTTCCAGACATTTTCAGATCTACATTTTGCATGTGAACATGTTTTCACATTTGTGGCCACAAAACGTTTGTTTGTTGACCGCTTGTAAGACTTTGTAAGTCAGTTTATTTGTGGATTTTTGTCGAATTTGTCACACAGCAGATCTGTAGAAACAATACACAACAAATTTATTTGGATATCATTTAACAAGACACAAGTGGATAGTGAAATATTTGTGGATCGTGGTACATATTTGTGGATTGTCTCCTGTGGGTTACGGATTGTCTCCTGTGGGTTACGTATATTAAAGTCCAATAAAAACTTCCTGAGTAAACACTTTGTTTACATTTGTAAAGGTTGTAAACACTGAAATAAAAGAGAGCTGTATTTTGAGTTATAAGTTGATGCTTCATTACTGATTCCTGATGGTTGCATGTTCTCCTGCAGATGTGAATGAATGCCACGATGAGTCTCTGTGTACTAACGGTCAGTGTGTCAACACCAGAGGGTCCTTCTTCTGCCACTGTAATGGCCCCTGGACCCCAGACTCCAGGAAGAAGAAGTGTGTGATCACCACAGTATCAGGTGACTCAACTTCTATCTTCTCCCAATGACCATGACAGCTAGCGGGCATGCGCTAACTGCTGAAGTACGTATCTTAAGTGTTGAGTGAGTGTTGACTATTTAGTTGACCTTTTTGTTGTGCAGGTGTGGATGAATGCCAGGACCCAGCCAACTGTAAGAATGGCCACTGTGTGGACACCCCAGGGTCCTACTACTGTATCTGCTCACCACCCTGGACGCTGGCCACTGACCGTAACAGCTGTGTGACCCCTGAGGAGCAGGCTGGTGAGTGGAGACGCTGTGCAGTGGGTAGCTTATGATGCGTGACTAGGAAGTGGTGTGTGACAGAATACGTGGGTAGTGTATTCTGGGAAAAAATCATGATGTTGTCTGTGCACACGTGGGAGGGAGGATGCGTAAGGGAAAACCACTGATGTCAGTCTATAGTGGCCAGTTGCATAAAGAAGGTCAAGGAAGCTTTTCTTAGTAGTCGTCTATCCACCTGAGCTGCACCAAACTCTGCAAGCTAACCTGCCAGAGCCCAATGCAGAATACTAGCTTTTTAGGTATTAGCCACCCTAGAACTAATGAGAAAAAGCACTAGACATCATAATGATGAGCAAACTAAATTAAAAATAATAACTTCTCATGCTCATTTTTGTCTTTACAATACACATGGATAAATTAGTATGTTTTCATCATGTTACAATGAGTATGTAATTGACAATTCTCTCATGTGAGGTACTACACTTAAAGTATACCATATGTATCTTCACATATAGTGTTGGTTGGGTGATAATTTTCTTTGAAACCTCAGGGACTATACTTCACCATCCTAAGCTAAACCACACATTACACGCTATCCTTGTGTTTCTTGGATCAGAGTGACTAGGTGCACAGAGGTGTACAGACTTTTGAGCATGATTGTATATCCTATATGAAGATTACAGAATCAGTATTGAACTGTGTGATTGCAGCCTTGTTTCTTTCTGTATTTTAGCTTTAACACATAGAGAGACTAGGAACTAAGAATAGGCATTGTGCATGTCTGTATGTGTGTGTGGGTGTGGAATCTATACATTTCAATGAGATGACCACATTCTATAGCTGCATGACCACTAAGACATCTGGCACAAGGATGTTTGCAATGTTGTGATATTGTTGTTTTAATAAAAATCAATATAAATATATATACATACATATATATATATGACTCTAAGAGCAGGCCTGTGCAGTGATGTTTTCATTATATTCTCAAGTTTAAAGGAGAAATCCTGAAATTATTTTCAGGCAAATGTCCTTTTAAGGCAAGTTAGTGATTTGTCTGTGGTTATTTGAGCTATGCTAGCATCGTACATGGTAGCATTTTATGATAAAATATATGAATAACAAGCCAAGCTATTTATTCATGTCTTTTAAAAAATTGAGTTTGACCTCCCTACATTAAGGAAATTCATCAGCCGTGGGACCAGCATTATTCTGACATCTGGCATCCACAGAGATGTGTTGCCTTCCTGCATTTGCATTCATGTTTTTTGTGCGTTTTCCCACCAATGTATCTTCATAGCTGTTCAAGATAAAGCCATGAAGTTAAAACCAGAACTCAAATAAATCCATACCCTTACCCCATTTGGCCTGAAAGAGGTGTTATTGGATTTTGAACATGTTAAAAGGCTGTAACTCTCACACCATGGATTTTACTTGGCACACAATACATCTTACATTGCTCTCAGGTTTGTCTATAGAACCACGTTTGCCCTGATTGATTTTCAGCCATGATGGATATTCCACAATGGGTGTTTTTAAAAAGCAGACATTTTCCAGATCTTTAGGTGGTCAGGAGCACCTGTATAAGAGCTCCATAAGGGCTCTGTGTGTTCAGTTGTTGGTTCATTCGTTTGTTCATGCGGAGCGCTTTTTGCAGTGTGCAGTGCATAGGGGAGGCTTTAGGCCTCCAAAGCCCTAAGAGCCCTGCATACAGTAAATACAGTGTGCACTCATACACCAGGCAGTACGGTAGAAGTCACGCAAGCATGAGCAGCTCTAGGTTGGTGCACGGTGCGTTCACATACCAGGAAGTAGCTTGGTGATTTGTGTAACTGTAGTGGCTAAGTCAACGTATTAATTAAATATTTACCCTCCACCCAATCCCTCCATATATAAAGCGCTAGTGCACTTGTTAATTTATTTGTTTAGTTTAGTTTAGTTTTAGTTGGCACATATTGTTATTAGAATAACATGCATTAATAATCTTTATACCAGCACAGTTGGACAAACAGTATTTTATATTAACGACTGAACTTGAGAAAGTGTTTGGCCTATCACTAAATTGCCGATCAGTAAATCAGTTTGTCCAATAATAATGACACTTGGTACTTATATTGAGGACAGATAAAGAATCATGTCTGCAAAAACATTTTAAAATAAATCAAATTGGGGGCACCACAACCACCTAAACTTTGATTTAATTCATTCTGATTTTAAATATCTAATCTAATCCTTATTCAAATATAGCCATGTATATGATACTAGCCAAAGAAGATGAACAGGTAGCATAAATTCATAATAACACAACTTGCTGCATCTAAGTCATGCTAGCTTACTACATGGCAGTAGAGGAGGGGAAATTATCCTCCGCAAGTATTCTATCATTCACAGTGGCTGCTAAGTATTTATGCCTGAAACCTTTGTAAAACACTAAATTCTTGACTTAAGCACATTGGAATTTTAGTTATAGAAATATTTCAAATACAGGCAGAAATAATCTTATTGGTTGAGTCAAACCTCAGTGGGCGGAGCCAAAGAACCACAGTTTTTCAGAGTGCAAGTTAGCTAACTGTCTGGAACTGGCTTGTCAAAATATCTAACTTTTTGCATTCATTCATGCATTCACCTTTGCATTTATGATCTTGGGAGGTCAGCAGGCTAGCTAACTAGCTTACCTAGACAGTTATAAGCTAGTATGGCTAGTTTGAACTTGGAAGGTCAGCTAGGCTAACTAGCTAACTCTAGATAACAGTTTGGCTAGATTGCATTTTTAGTAGCGAGAGCCCTAGGCTTCGTAATATTAGGTACCTCATCTCTTATCCCTTACTTTTTTCACTGGGCTTTAGTCTAACATTACTTACTAGAAACTGATAGTTTGGCTCTGCCTCTAGAGCAACTCTGCATCCACCAAATATATAATGAATAACGAAAACAGTCTGCGACTTAAGCAGAATTAACAGCACCCATAAACAAATATCCAAGGCGAGGGAATTAACTTTCATCATACATTTAAGGTAGAAACCCGGACCCTTGCTATTTACTCCCTCCATTGATTATCCATCTGGCAGCGTCATACAGATTGTTCAGAATTAATCATGAATCCTGCTTAACGTCTACTTCCTCGCCATGAAATAAATTGTTGAATCTTCGGCTCAACAGCGGGCAGTTCCATACTAATTATTGGCATGTCCTCAGAAAGTAACCTAGTGATCTGCCTACATATATACCCACAGCTTATGGGACATAGCTGACAGCTGGCCCCAATCAGATGTTCATATTGTAACCAGTGTCTATGGTGCCCTTTACAGATGTGAATGAGTGCCAGGACCCCTCGTACTGTAAGAATGGGAGGTGTGTGAACACGCCCGGCTCCTTTCACTGTATTTGCAACCAGCCCCTCACCTTCAGTGCAGCGCTCAAACAGTGCGTCTATGACGGTGGGTAAAATCAACTCAGCTCACCCGAGCCTGACCAGTCAAAATGAGTTTTGGCTTACCTTGACATCTGCCACTCATGTTACTCTTTTTAACTCCTCCCAGTTTTGTCCCATCTAGCTGCTCTATAGAAATAGTTCCTACCCGTGGTGAATGAGAGATGACATAATCTCACTTTCTATAATTATTAAAAATACATATCGTGTGTATGCATCTATGTACGCAAAGCAATAGGAAACTATCATCAATGTGAGAAAATGTGATTGCTTTTGGCATTTTCTCTGCATGTTTATATTTCCAAAATATTTGTTTTCTCTCCTTTAGTCTGTGTTACTTGATCAATGTCAGTTTGTAATACTTTGGTCACATACTATGATAGATGATAATGTTGATTTAGACCTTTATATGTTAGGAATAGCATTGTTTACATAAGTAGTATTAAAAAACTGTACACTCAGTTGGAGAAAAGTCACACATCAATCATCACTAGTGATTACTTGGCATGCAAGACCCAAAATATAACTAATACTAACTACAGTATTAAAATACTTAGTAGTGCACCACCATTTTTACAGAGGCTGAACCATGAAATGGTTGGTATAATCTGTTGTACTGTACAGTACAGCACAAAGCGGGTAAGATTATAGCCAGCAGATGATATTGACC
Organism: Gephyroberyx darwinii; assembly: GCA_900660455.1. NCBI lineage: Eukaryota > Metazoa > Chordata > Actinopteri > Trachichthyiformes > Trachichthyidae > Gephyroberyx > Gephyroberyx darwinii. The sequence continues at coordinate 40,248 of CABFOQ010030826.1, forward strand.
AGTTACAGAATGCACCGTTGTGCTATCAAGCATATTGTACACATTGATAAGTGTAGAAGACTGGCCGTACAAGTGTGAAGGTGAAGAGGAGGGGCATGTTCCACTGATCCACAAGCAATCAAGCAGTAACTATTCTGTCAATGAGCTGTAATGTAATGACAGTGAATTGTGATCATATCTTGAGCATCAAGGCAACACGTGCATCATCCTATCATATCTATCACTGGAAAATACTCTTAAGGAGCACCTGTGGTATACCAATAGGCATCGTGAATGAGCGATCAGTAAGCAGACCTGGTCATTTTGCCCAACTTAATTAAATTAATCAATGGGTTTGATTGGCCTTCTTATCAAGTTATGTAATACTTATAGCAGTTAATTTGTGAGGAACCTAAAGCAGTTTCATATAATGATTATGTATAGAAAAAAAACAACCTGACAAGTCTGTTGTGGGCAGCTAAGTAGCTACAACCACACATACTGTATGCAACCAGGTGGTGAATGACTCAAAGTCTGGTGGCAATGTAAAATGTTTCTCATCTAGTTTGTACATATTATGTTGTTTTTTAGATTCATTTTTAGTTTTAGTTGTACATTAGTCTGTAAGTACAATAGCTAAATTAGAAAAGCAAATCAGCTTCCACTTGCCACTTGGTTTCCATATAAACAGCCTGCCACCGATATAACTAATCGGTCCACTAGGGGAAACAAATCATTTTTTTCTTTGCTGTATCCGTAAGAGATATATGAGCTAGCAAGCTGAAAACAATCAAATAAATCCTGTGTTATGGCTCGCTACTGTAGGCTATGGCAGGTACATTAATCTGTGAAATCTGTGTGTGGATCTGTGAAATGTGAAAATGATCTATAAATATGGCATGGATTATGGGCTGGTACATCTACTGGTGGTAAATCTACTTCTTATTACTTCACATTATATAACACATATATGTGAGCAAGTGATGCTGTCATCTAGGTTTTGTGTATCACAGCTCTGCCGTACTGCTGAAAATTCATCAGTAGTGTGCCATATTACATATTACTATTATTATAACAATCTGAATTTCTGTCAGTGCTTCATCTTCACTGGATTCACATGTACTGAATGCACAATTCTGCACACTCTTGGATCCTTGATGTTCAAACAGAATCACATCTTCCACTGGCTCACAACACATATACAGTACCTGATATTAATCATAGAATCAGGAGTGATGAGCTGAATGATGCATGCTTATGTACTGTAATGCAAATACAAAACATTTTATATACATTTCAGCTTCTTAATCCTTAAAGTTTTAAAAGATCCTACTTCATTGGTAATCGTTGTACTGCAGTAACATGAGGTGCATGTTTTCCATCCTTCTTTTTCACCCAGACCGCACCGCAGCCCATAAGGACGTGTGTTTCCTGCAGGTTGATGAGGATTTGATCTGCAGCATGCCCAGGAATGGCCTGGTGGTTACCTACTCAGAGTGCTGCTGTCACTATGGCCGTGGATGGGGGCCCGAGTGTCGCACCTGTCCACAGAGAAACTCAGGTGGGAAGACTGGCTGCCTACTTATTCACTATGGCTTCTCAGTTTTGAATGTCCTATCCTCCCAAGTACCACCTTAACTTGACACGTCCTTTATTGCTTGTATTCAGTGATCTTCAGCCGTCTGTGTGAGATGCACCTGGAGACAGAGTCTGATGGGGAGCTAGATTTCCTGGCAGTTTTTGCCAACTACAACCCAGGTAACACCTGCATAATCTTTGTCAATTTGCAAACTTATGTCAGAAACGGCAAGATAATTCCGCCCCACAACATCCTGATATATATTTTTTTGCTCAAAAGGTGACAGTTCAGAGGAGGATTCAGATGAATGCAGTTGTGCCAATGGCCGCTGTGTCCGATCCTACCTGGGCACTATGTGTGAGTGTAACCCAGGCTTTAGACTGGACCACTCCCGCACCCGTTGTACAGGTACAGTTACATTTCCTCAGGCTTGCTGTCTTTGTCTCTTATTACATTTACAGACCATTACAATTATTACAATTACAGACCTGACTGAAGTTTCTCCTTTTTCATGATCAATTATTTCTGGGATTATTGAGAAGAATACAGGCGATACAGATACAGTAATGCAGAGAATAATGCATGGCAGCATGGGTGAAATGTTTTCTCTGTTGTCTGCCTGGGTAGGAACTTTGTATTTTGCACTGATGAGCGATCATCATCATTTATTGCACTATATCGAGGTATTGACCTCCGGTCTAGTCTCCTCTATCAGTTTGTCTGTACTGTATATGTTGTGGTTTATTATGCTTTTATATTACACATTTTTATAGTTTCTATTGTGTTTTTATTCTTTTAATTATCTTTTTATGATATGTTTTTATTGTTAACCCTGTCTGCAAACCAAATTTGGTGAAAATCGTACTTGCAGCATATTTAAAGTTGCGATTACATTTAGCATTAAATAATGTCTGTTTTATTTATTTGTATTTACTGTCACAGTCTCTCTCTCACACACACACATTGATACACACCGACACACTCTTGTCCTTCTGTCTTTTCAGATATTGATGAGTGTGCTGAACCAGGAGTTCGTATTAATCCATGCAAGAATGCTCGGTGCGTGAACACCATCGGCTCCTTCAAGTGCTACTGCAAACACGGCTTTGTGGCTGCGCGGAGGCCAAACATGTGCGTCCGCCCCAGAGCTCGATAACCTCTGTCTGTCACTCTGTTCATCTTTATCTATCCAACACACACAAACATGCATAGTACACCCCTGTCTCATAATTAAAACATGGGACTGTGTGTACACAGTGTTCCCGCAAACATGTTGTCTCATCAGGAGCCATATCAAAAGAAGGGCTCTTTTGAAATGTACAAAATGTATCATTGTCTGCTCCTCTTTCACTCCCCATTGCACATTTAGAAAAATAAATCAGCACAGACAAAGACATAAGTTTGTTTTGTTATACATTTTTGTAATTATTGTTTTTTTATTATTGTTTGTTCTTTAACTTTTAAATGCACATTTTGTGAATTTCTTTTGTTGTGTCCCTGTTGCATTGCTGACATAATTTCAATCCTTGATCTCAAGCATTCTCTCATTTTATTGAGGAAATATGTGTTAAAGAGAATGCTACACAAATTTAAGTATTTATATATGTCATGCCTATCGTCTGTAACAGCCCAGTCAATATTTGTGAACCTGAACCTCTTGCACCCAAAGCTATTACCATCGTGCCCAATACACTCTGCTTTGAACAGTTTCAGATTTTACACCTTAATGACATCACAGTTTCATCACAAGTCTCTGGTTTCCACATCTGGAAGAAAATCATTCATATTCACAAATATTGTCTGTCCCAGATTATAGGAATGCCACGTGAACTTAAATTTTGTGGTATTCCCCTTTGGCTTCGATCTTTAATGTCTAATTCTAAGTGGACATCCTCTATCTGGGAAATATTTCTCTGAATTGTATTTTTTAACCATGCATTGACGATTTTGATTGATTGTACAGTTTGTTCAGTGGAATATCCTTTTCTGAAAGATCGGTGCCTATCTACCCCTGTATTTTTGTTGATGTATAGTATTGGAAGCCTAAATATTTTGTATAATTTTGACTTGTGCACCTAAGTTGACTTTAAGCTATACAAAAAGTTAATGCGCTTTGCAGTGAATCTAGGGAGAATGTTTGCTAAATGAAGCTGATTCAGGAAAAAAAAAAGAAATTATGTGACATCTCTTGACCAAATTGCTGAATCTATGCATTTAAAAAACCAAAGAGGCTCTTGAGAATAGAACAATTTTAATTAAAAAAAGATGTCAACCACCATTTGGTTTTTGTGTGTTTTTGATGGTTATGGCGTTGTTATGAACTAACTTAGTCAAAGGAAGAGAAATCAATTATAAATCAATTTTTCTATTTTGATACTTGGTTAAAGTGTGTTATTTCCTTTCTTTATATGAAAACATCAGGTTTGAAAACTGATAGAATTGAAAATAGTGAATATTGCATCAAAGCCTACATATCTGACAGACTCTCACCTTGATTGGTCTATCCTATTTTCAGACTCCCAGTTCTGATTGTGACAGACACATAACCCTCTATCACTTTTGAGGATGATATCAATAATTGCTCAGGTGCATTGGCCCACAGTCCTTCCAGTTCAGCAGTATAGATCACACTAGCTGGTTACCACTTTTCTTCCTATAAAGCAGAGATTAGTTAAGAATTGTGTCTCCTTATTTAAGGACTCATTAACCACCGCTTAGTCATTTGTCTTGGGACCATGCCATGGTATTATTCACACTATCACTATAATAAAAGAGATACAGCAGCAGTTGGCCCCTTCATCGTCCAAATATTGGCGATATGTTTGCCATGAGAAAGTGTGGAGCCTGCTCTACATTCACAGAGATTGAGGAGGCTTTCAACAGCAGGGCTGGATCCCAAAGAACCCAAAAATCACTCTTCATTTCCCCCGTGACCCAGAAACTGATGTTAGTGCCGCCATGTCGCTTGCTGTCCCAATAGTGGAAAAGACAAGAGAAGCCAATCCTAAAGTCTCCTTTGGCGGGGGATCCACATGTGTATCCCACCCAAGCAGTCTTCAGTGTTTGGGGGGTGACCTCACTGTGATCACGCCCAGAATATGACATCATTGACAACGCTTGAAGAAAATATAGCAGGGGAATTACCCTTTCCAATTGTGGTGTAATAATGTCTACTGGAAAAAGAGATGATGATATGTTGGATGGGCCTATTTTAATTCCAATGTCTCACAAAGGCAATGTTGCAGAGTTGAATGTGTTGGAACTGAGCCACTAAGAAAAATGGTTCATCCATGAATGCATGTGAAGACTACAAAGACCTGTATAGCCTGTTTATTATCAAATGAACATAACAGGATCATATGAATATGAAATTCATATTTTGCACTGGGTGTGCATACACACTTGAGGTTGGCTACGAGGTGTATTGTTGCCTGGGGCTAGGTTAGTTATGGTAGTGAGGGAGGGGAGGAAAGGAGGAGGCGTGAAAAAGCTTTGGGATGCACCCCAGGTCTTGCTTGATCCCTAAACCTCTGCAGTGTACTTCCTTTCCTTCCTCTCCATCTCCCTCACAGACGATAACAGGTGAACGAGGCCTACACATATTCTAATATTAACACACATTTAAGCTGGCATCAATGAAACAAGCATAATAATCCTCTACAATTGATTTCGGAAAATGAAGTGAAACAATAAGTGTAAAATGGTCTGGCTATGTGAGGTGTGGCTAACAGAAGAACTTGTGGAGAGCCTAGGTGTTGTTGGACCAGCTGTTTGTCCACTTAAACCCTCAGGTACTTGTAGGACCGCCACACTTCCACATCCACCAACAGGTGATTCTCCTGGCAGCACATGACAAAACACTCAAGCAGGCATCTATATCCCCCCTTATTCCTCTCACTGTTACAACCCATAATCACAGAGTTATATGGGAACTCAGTTGGCGGTGTAGAGGGAAAGCAGCAAAGGGAATAGAGACCCTAGGGAGCCCCTGTGTTGCTAACATCCATATTGGACGCTGGAGGCTCACAGACGGTGGCCAACTGGTGAGATAAGTCCATGATTCAGGATACCATCAGGGCATCCATCTGCATCTCCCTGAGCTGGGATTTATTCATCGATTCACAGTTTTTGTCATTTGAATGCAGTATTTGAATGCGGTCAAAAGAAGAAGATCCTGACAACTGTGATTTTTTTTGCTCGTTCTTTGATAATTATACGGGTAGAACAAGGACTGTAATTTAAAACGGTCCTCTCTTTGTATACTAGATGACACATTGTTCAGCTTTTTTAGATGCTTATTTAAAAATAACATTCAATCTTTCCACTAGGATTAGTTGGTAGTTTTTAATCTAGTAGATTGCTTTTCTGAGTCAAAGGAAAAGATGATCACTGATGCCCAAAAGGACCTCAGTGGCAGAATGACATAGTGAGTCACACACACATTTTTCCTTTGCCATTGTGTGTTGCCCAGTGCTTGCTTTGTCTGTTTGCTTAATTGTATTGAACACATATTTTAGTGTCAGATTGCTTCAGGTCGCCATTACCAGGACAGAGATGACGTTGTAACTGAACATAAGTTTCAAATGACTGTCAAAATGTAAATACCTTACTTACGTTTACATTTGGGAAGAAAAATGGATGGAGTTACAGTGCGATCTTGAAAACAAAAATATAATATTCTGGATCAGCAAGACCTATCTTTAGATATCAGTGTGTATCCATAATTGATTAAACAAAATTCTGCATTGGGGCTTTAAATAACCTATTGAAGTTATTAAGGCCCCAAAGGAGCAGCACCTCATTAGAGTATAATTAGAGTGAGATTAGAGTGAACTTCAGCAAGCCTGATCATGTTAGACATGTGATTCAGACGTTAAAAATATACCCTTTACCAAAGACACACAATCTCTCACTCACCTACAGCACCCCCGATACACTCATATACATTGTCTTCGTCATCACACTAGCTGCCCTCAGTCCCAGTCTATTAACCGTCTTCTCATGAATCAAGCCCTAAGCACCAGTTTCAAGCCCCAGGTTAGGAAAATTGCTTCTGCAACAAGCAAAAGTGCACCAACAGCAAACTATGAGGCAAAATGTAATGTTATCTTAAAAACGTTTTATTTTTCTTGGCTTACCCAAGTCAGCACTTCTCATTGCCTTAAGTAAACCTTTCCCTTTCTCCAATTTCTGATTTTGTTTTTCAGAATCAAACTGTTTAAGATATTTCACTAGGGGGAGCTGCTTGTACATGCTATATGCATGAAATGAATCCAAGTCAGTGTTTTTACTCTTTGCTATCACAATTATCATGTCCTCACTATCAGCTCTGTTGGCAAAATGAATGGCAAGAGAAGAAGAAGAGGAAGGCTTTATTACATTTAGGTGAGGTAAATGAGATAGATACTGTATCTCTCATCCACTGCACTCATCAATGATGGTATCATTTGTGTTCATTATGCTTTATTTTCAAGTTGTGGGGAAGAAATACCGTACAATTTCCATAAATTAATGAAAAACAAATGCCTTTTGGGTTTAATCTATTTTTAAAGATTAGTCAACCTACTTTCTAGACTGCCTAATGCAGAAGTTCCTCTTTGTAAAACCAACCAGAACCACTGATCAAATCATGACTCCAAGCAACTATCATTTTTGTCCCCTCAGATGTACATCATGGGTGGCAAGTGGCCACAAAAGTATTATTTCACATACCTGTTTGTTCTTTTATGGTCATAGTGCATACAGTTTGTTACTCAGCATTATGTCCACCCTGTGCTATTCTATGTATACACTTCATACAGACTTTAACGAAAGCAAAAAAACAAAAAAAAACATGGTGTTAGTCCCTTGTTTTTTTGTTTGTTTTTAGGATTATAATATAAACCATCTATCTTAATACCAACAGATTTGAAAAGTTTACTCAGCAAAAACATACACACTGTAGCCTCAATTTATTTGAGCTTTATTATTACTGGAAAATATTAGACATTATTAGTCAGTTTTTACTGAAACAAGCCCCGTTCATGTTGTTAGTAGATACAAGAAGTTGAAATTCTCCTCCCTTCTAGTGACATATGAATAAGGCTACCTGGTGAGACCACATAATCTTATCATGTGAGCCAAAAATGTTGACTGCATGTTATACAGTCTGCCTGCTGATTTGCAGATCATGAAATGGCTGTTGTAACTCACAAAGCTATGTCTTCTCTGGCCCAGACCTATTGTCCTCATCCTGTGAGCTCAGTGAATCACGTTGCTGTGGCACCTCAGCTCCTCACTGTCCTGGTTTCATTCTGTCGAATTATTATATAATTTCAAAGTAGAACAGCAGGGTGACCTCTAGCAACTAGTTTAGTGAGAAAGAGAGGTATGGGAAGGGAAGGAAGAGACAGAGAATGAGCAAGAACCACAACAGAAATAGCCTATCTGTCCTTGGGAGATGACTCAAAAAGTGGTGGAGGAATATAAATATCTTTTAGTAGGTCGCATTGACCGGATAGTAACCCGCTGGGTACTGGTGGCTGAAGACTGCAGCTCTGAAACTTTCTTCTTTGTTGGTCAAATATAACTTAAAGGGGAGTTGGGAGTTGGAGAACTAAATGATACAACATAGGCAAATAATACTGATGTTTTGAAATCAGATAATGTGATCACCCATCACCTTGTGATTTTTACAGAATTTACGGTGTAGTCTGATGAAAAGTCGATAAATCAGTGCCATTAGGTGCACTGCATTGTATTCAAAAAGAGGGGTGTTGATCAATATCGCTGACATTTTAGTCATTATTAGTCACTATTATTATTATTAGTGTGGAGTGTATCACGAGAAAATTATAGCCGACTAAAGTCCTGCAAAAGTGATAAACAAACAAACAAATAAATAAATCTTTAGACAGATGAACAAATAAACAGTCACCAACATAGATCTCTTGGTCAATATTTACAGATTATGGTATAATTAAATCAAGGCACTGGTCAGACAGAGTAGTCACACTACCATACCACATACCACAACACTGGCACGTCATTAATGTTCAAAACCAAATATGTCTGAACTGCAGCTTTGTTTGGATAGATGGGAAGTGAAGCTTCTCTGCATAGAAAAGCAAAGAAAGATCACCACGTCTTGCCAAATTTGGTAGAAGAACCATTATCAGAGCATCAGACGTCTTGCCAGTAAGGTAACACACACCAGGAAGACAGCCTTGTATGGAGGAAGTATTTAAACTAAAATATAGAAGGATGTAACTATGAATTACACTCTTTGAAAAGAGGGTTTGAATCTTGAGTAATGAGAACATCTTTGAAGTACAGGAGGCATACTATGTGACTGTAATTGTAATTTGAATGTGTCTTCTATTGAGTCATTTGACAACTTTTGTTATTAATGAAATGATACAGCCCTCCTCCTGATGAGCACACTCTAGTTACATCGTGTAAAATATCAAATAGCTCAACTTAATTCCATACACTGTCACATATCTAAAAGCAAGCTAAGAGAAAGGGTCTGCATGCACAATAGCAGGGTGGGGGTAATGTCGTACATATCAGCAGCAGCAGATATGGGTTTACTGTACTTCCCCGGGCCTCAGAGACCTGCTTGATTTTCAATAACTGTGGTAAACTCTCGTCCTGCTTCCTTCAACATGTTTCTGTCCCTGACTCTGTCCGCCTCAGAGACTTTACCAAGCGGAAACACAGAGACCCCTCCATTACCCGGGATTGGAGTCATATGATTCAGCTTTAAGGTTGGGAATATCAGCCGCAGTCACATTCACACACATCACGCTGACAAAAACATAGAGATCATGTCCACCTGGCTGTGAAGCAACAAAATCACACCAACTTCACCAAACACAAGCCGGCAACCCCACCCTGACCACTACACA
>CABFOQ010030831.1:0-13511 GCA_900660455.1 Gephyroberyx darwinii
CGCACGCACGCACGCACGCACGCACGCACGCACGCACGCACGCACGCACGCACGCACACACACACACACACACACATCTATCACAAGTTTTACTCCCTAAAAACTGTTACTGGTGAGGTTGATGGGAGGGATAATTACACTGACACAGCGTGTACTATTACACTGATACAGAGTGTACTATTACACTGATACAGAGTGTACTATTACACTCTGTATCAGTGTTCTGTGTGTGTGTGAGAGTGTTTGTATGTACTTGCCTGACACAAAGTGAGCAGTGAAGTGTGTATGAATGGCTTTCTTCAGCTGCTCAGTGTATTTGAGGACCCCGGCCAGGGGCACCCTGGCATCATCACTGTAGGCCGTCAGTAGCATGGAGGGGTAGCGCTATCACACACACACACACACACACACACACACACACACACACACATACACACACAGAGGGTACATTAGCCTAGATTCCAGTTCTAAACAGGGATGATTAATTATTTGTGCCGCTCTTTGTCCTCATCAACATTTCTAAGATTCTTCATCTTTTTTTTCCAACAAAAATTAGCTGTCAGTGCAACAATGGGTCCAATCAAACCAACAGAGCTTCTGGTCCTGTGTTGAAAAACATTTCAAGTTAGCTGTGATTCTGGAAAGCCCACTTACTGTAGGTCTCAATGTGGAAAGTGTGTCTACAATAGACCTGTCTTTAAGTAGGCTAGGAAAGTTCTTTTCAAACACTTTCTCTGGACCAATATGTGGCCGTGGGGGATTCAAAAGGGGTCCTCAACTTTGTCTGAAGAAATTGTCATCCACTGGTGCTGGCCAATTTCCGTTGCACAGTGAATTGTAGACCACATGACAGCCCCAAAACATTTTCACTGCAACAGAAAAAGCTGAACAGGTCAAGGCCACATCTCTTTCATTCCTTTAAGGAGGAAACCACATCAGCCACCCCCTCATAGTTCAAGCAATGTGCTTCAAATATGTAGTGACCGTAACAAAATGAAAAGTTCAGGAACAAGTGGTGAACAAGTAAGGAAGAAAAAACCTTTTCAAAAGCCAAATGCATTATCAAGTCCAGCTCCTTTTTCCTTTGGTTGTCTGCCTCTCCATACCTGAGGAGTAATGTTGTGAAGGGGACAGTAGGAGGCAATGGTGAGTCTGTGCTGAGGGTTTGCTAGGGGGTCCCCCCATTCTTCTCTCTCCTCCACAGTTAGAGGCAGCCTGGGGTCCTCCATAGTACCCAACACATCCAAGAAAGGAGCCTGAACACAGGGAGAGAGATGTCTCAGGATGTATCCATGTATATGTGTGTGTGTATGTGTGTGTTTAGTCATTTTACATGGGGCAGCAGGGCGGTGTGAAGTAGGAAGACTGTATTCAACTGGATGACCTGGGTTTAAGCACCTGTGTTGGCAAGCATCTGCTCTGCTGAAGTGTCCTTGAGAAAGACACTGAATCCCTACTGCTGCTGCTCTGCTATAACGGTGGTACCTGACCTCTCTGTGGAGTGGGGGCAGGCGGAAAGCAGATTTCCCCATGGGGATCAATGAAGTATCACCATGTATGGGGTGCTGTATAGACCACAATTCAAGGTCTACCTCTCGCACACACAAAACAAATTCTCTTATTTACTTACTCTCACTTTCACTACTTTACCTGTCACATACATAAAAACACACAAACATACACTCTTCCCCAATGATTTACCATCTCACCTGCAGTGTGACAGCCCGCATCAGGTGTGGGTGTGTGTTACACAGTGCCCCCGCTGGCACAGCCCCAGCGCTGCAGGAGGTCAGGGCGGTGAGCGAGGGACAGGAGACTCCCACGGAGTGGAGGTGATGGAGACAGGCTAGGAGGTCCTCCACTCCTCTCTGCTTCCCCTCCACACGAGCCTGCCTTTGCCAGGACAGGCCCCGCTCTCCTCCACCCCTGGGAGGTAGAAACACAGGGGAGAAGACAGACGCTGTTAAAGACACATATAAAGCCTGTTCAAATCATATATCAATCAATATATCAATCTTCAATTAATGACGGATCTTGAGTAAAAGCTTGCCGTCCCGTTGGGAAACTGTGCACAGTATGCATTGAGGCAAAGATGGATCGATCGTCACACATAAACACGAGCGATCACACATTACCCGATTTTGTCATTAAATTTTTTTCCCCTTCCTCCAGAACAGTTCACTACAAATACAATTACAAAATAGGCATTTCTTGCTTCATGATAGAAAAGCTATAGTCTACAATTATATTATAAATGTGTTTTGAAGTGACATTATTACATGGATAACATTGCTAAAGAATAAAATTGTACAGCAACTTATCAAGAGTGGAGCAAATGGAGTTGGCAATCTGTTGTTAAAAACAACTTCTCTTACAGTTCATTCTCTTTTTATTCCCCCTTGAGCAAAACTCCCATTGGCTGTTGCCATGATCACTCATGTTTCACTCTTTCACTACATAAGCCCGTCCAGACTGGGCCATAAAATATTGGTGGGCTCTAAGTTGTCATCAGGAGTTCCCAAGTCTCCAATCTTAAAGCCGTTCACACTACAGGATAATCTGTGCCGGCCTTCCAGACTCTCTCTCTCCCTGTCAGGATGATGCAGTAGGGCTTAATATTGGCATTCAAGTCGTCTGTGTGACCTAGTTTTAACACGAGACTGGAAACTCGTCCCTCACCGAGTTAGGGGGCACCTAAAAATGCACCTGTTGTTTTTCAAGCTGCACGACATCAATACATACTGATTCAGTCACACATTACACCACACCATCACTATAAATGCCTTTCGTAAGGGTACTCCAAATGTTGGAATATAGTCAAAAAGATCCATGCCCAGATGCCACATACTGTATGTCTCTTGCTATCCAATAACCCACCAAGCAATTCAGGCTGTTCTTCAGGCCGTTCTTACTGTGCATCATTAACAAAGTGAGCTAACGTGTTACCTGATATGACAGTAGGCCAGTGCCCAGCCCTGCTCCAGCAGTAGCTTTCTCTCTGGGCAGAACTCCATGTTAAGATCCCTTCCATAGGCTCCATAGACATGGACCAGTAGTGGCGCCTCCTTCAAACACTCCACAGGTATTGCATGGAGCACAGTCACTGGCACCAAGGTATTGTCCTACAGTGGGAGAGTGGCAGAGACTAGGTTGGAGGAAGGATGGAGAGAGGCTACTACACTGGAATTAATCTTAAAACAATCTTGCAAAGTTTCCATTTCAAACTTTATTACTTGCACCTCTGTGTGTATGGGGGTATGATGAGGTGAGAGAGAGTGAAAGAGCGAGAGAAACAGATAGACAGATAGGGAAACTGGCTGTATTGCTAGTCTTTTGTCTCTAGCTGTCAACAGAGTATTACCAGTGGACACTTGAGACTCTAGACACAATGGCTACCTCCCCACAGATACTTTTTCAGTCTATGTGCTGTGTGCATACGTGTCCTAGCTGTCAGATGTTCTTACCTGGCTGTGGGCCTCCAAGCGTGTGGTGATGTAACTGCCCAAACCCTGGTTCTCTAGGGAGGTCCCGTCTTTTGTGCCCGATAGAAGGAGCCCATCCTTAGGGTAGAGACGGTAGGGCACTGGGGGGTGGACTGGTGATGAGATCAGGAAATCTAACACACTCTGGGGGTCTGCCAGGCCCGGCCTCTTTGTTTCAATGGCACAGGCCCAGGAAGGGAGCTAGGGAAAAGAGTGTGAAAGTAGGTTTTAGGAATGAATATCTGAAAGCAAGAGACAGAGAATGATAGTAAGAAAGAAAGAAAGAATTTACAGAGAGAGTTTTATGTTACTGACCTGTACAGTGTACGCCTCCTTGGGGTGGGATAGCGGGACCACGGTCAGGACAAGTTCACCAGCTAGCACTCTGGCAGCCAACACACAGTGGTCCCCCAACACCTCCATGTCTCTAATTGCAATGCCAGGGCCAGGGGTCCACAAGGGCAACCAGGAGCCCATGGACCGCCCTGAGAGAGGAGCCTTCAGCACCTAGATGAGAGAAGATTTACATTGGTTTACATTGGTGCTCTGGAAAAACCTTTCATGTTCATTTTTTTTTTCAAATTTGATACTTGATACTAAATTTGATATTAAATACTGTGAGCTACCATGGCCCCCACATGTGTACAAGATTCAAGTTGCTCCTCTGGATCAATGATTTTGAGTCTACAGCTTTGCAAAACATCTTAACTGCAGGGTGCCGATGGAAAAAAAGGAAACTTCCAATTTTTGAAAATTGGTGGTTTTGGTGTATATAAACCTGACAGTCATCCTGCATCAACTACCCAACAACCCTTAGGCCTGTAACAGACCTGAGGTGTAACGGATGTATAGCAGAAGTTACACGTGTAAGTTGCACTTTTTCTTTACATGGTCTAGCATAGCCTTCCGAGTAAAATTGCATTACATGGAGGTGAATAAATGAAAATAGGCTATACTTGCAATGTTATCTTAGTGGAAACAGTGCTGAGGGATATATTTGGGTTGGATATATATATATATATATATATATATATACATTTATGCTTCTGTGGTGATATGATGCAATTATAACCATGAACAGTGTACTTCTACAGTGTATTTCTGTGAAATCTGTGCACCATGCACAGACCCCATAGCTACAAAACTGTTTGCCATTTGTTGTCTGTACTACGTCTGGTATGCCTGGGGCTTTACAGCTAATCCAACCCTAACTATCCTAACCCTATTCTAAGTGGTATGTCTGTGTGTTTATATTTATACACACAATCTACCTGATACTCCTGTCCAAGGCCTGTATTCGCCAGTATAACCAGCCAACCCCTCCAGTGCTCGACATGGTACAGGAGTTCTGGTAGGCGTGGCTGAACCAGGAAGGGTTGTAAATTGGGTGTGGTTACATCGATAAACCACACCTCCGAACTGGTCTTGCTGTTGCAGTTGATGGTTAGAATATGTCGGTCTCTGGACAGGGCAACCTCCACAAACACGCTGGTTGATGTTTGAGTTGAAGTTAGAGAGAGAAGAGAGAGAGTGTAGATGTGAGAGGGACAGAAATAGCAATATGAGAGAGAGAGGGCAGACAGGCAACAAACAAACATGCTCGTAATACTATACTTGTGAAAACACTCCACTGACATTACTCTCTAACCCCTAAGTGTAACCTTAAAATCCTAATATGTTGTCATATACCTAAAACAAGCCTTCTGTTTTGTGAGGGTCACACCTGTCCCCCATCCACACACTTACTCAGGCTGCGTTTCCTCATACACTGGGGTTATCCTGGATCCAGTGGAGGTTAGATCCAGACGAAACACACTGCTACAGTGCAGATCCTCCAGAGTGGTGTAAAACAGGACATCGTCTGTGGCCCACTCTATACACACACACACACACATACACACACATATAAGTTTCTTTGGAGCCAGATGTGAGAACAACATTTGTTACAAGTGTAAATAGTATAAGACTTACCAAAACTGAAGACCGTGTCTAGTGTGAGTATGATCGGTGGGGGGTCCAGAGGAGGGGAGGCTCCCTCCAGCCTCACCACCACACACCTGGACAGTCATAGCACAATCATCCATTCATTAATTTAGTAACTGTTGAAATATCAAATTTGGCAATGAAAAATATTACAACCAAATAATAATCCACTTTCAAAGAATCCTGCTTTATTTTTGAAGCAGCTTTTGCACAAGATGTGTGATTCTATTCTGTTCTATTCACCGAGGCTCCTCTTTGTGAGGAGTCTTCAGTGTGGCAGCAAGGTGCTTCTCCTGTGGGGACAGACGCACTCTCTGGATGGTCCACTCCTCCTCATTCTCCTTTCTTTCTTCCTTTGTTCCTTTTCTCTTCTCCTCTCCAGGAGAGAATTGCCCCAGATCTAGCACCTGCTCTGGCTCAGGCTCACCTAAACACGGGGACAGGAAACAATCATTTACTAAATAAGTAGGCTAATGCTGATTTTCCTAATGATAGAAAGCATAAAATCATATATATGAATATATAGAGCTACATCGGAAAACGGTGCTGCAATTTAACACCTGTAATCACACCACACAGTAATATAAGATTGAGATCTGACTACTGTGCAGCTATTTTAAAGGCATATACCATTCAAATTATAATGGCTCAAACATTTTCTCTGGTGCCCTATGAAGGACAGTCTAATCCATATTTGACAACATAAACTCTCTCCCAAAGACAGAAACCAGAGAACAAACCTGTGATGATAAATGTAAAGGCTGGAGTGTTTCTATAGAAAATGAATGAGATATTAATGGACATTTTTACACTGAAATGAAACTGGTGTTCTTCCTATCACCTTTATAATCTTTCCCAATTCATTCTCTATGGAACAATGCCAGGCTTTAAAATGTGACGACTTAGGATAACATATGTAAACACTTAAATTGAGTTTTATTCCCCTTCCACAGCAGTCACCCAGTCTACAGTAGGGTCCACATAAGCTAAATCGGGGGGTAGATAGCCCAGCTATAGAGATATTTAGTGCTTACTCTGTCTACTGTCCATTCTGTAGATGCCATCACCTTCAACAAAATACACATAGTGATGTCCACAAACCTGAGACAAGAGAAATCATATTGAATTATAGTACCAATAATGTGTAATTTCACTAAATATGAAACAGACAATAGATGACAACTCTTTGGATGGCCATTCTAGCCTCCCTGCCCATCCCACAGAGAAATGCACACTCATTGTTCCTGAATGAAAAGAGCGAGTGTTGGTGTTTGAACACTTAGCACGATTGGATGGGTCATGACATCAGACTGGGCTGCTGCCATCTTTATGCACATGCATGCCCCATCAAGTAATAGTGAAATTTCAACAGAAGTTTCAAAAGCAGATGGCTGGCATTACCACTGAGTTATTAGGTATATTGGAGAACCTGCTGTACGTTGCCCTCAGTCTCTTTTTGAAAAACGTCTGCAGGTCCTTGTACCTCTCAAGGCCACAGCTCTCAAATGGTGAGTTTGAAGTGCCCTGGAATAAAAGAACACTTTATAATTGATGTAAAGACTTTATGAGTATCTTGTAACCAAAATAGCCTTGAGAAGTTTTGAACCTAGACTTTTGAAACCGCAAAAGTCAATGACGTGTCCATCAAAATCAAATAAACTTTATTTATATAGCACATTTCTTACATTAAGACATTAAGCACTGCTAAGGAATAGCATTTCTTCATAGGAAGGTATACATGTCCAGTGTCATTTTCTGCTGTATGCTCTTGCAGGATGTAGCTGGGTCAATGTACTTAGAGCCTCAGCCAGTGCAGTGTCTAACGTTACTACAAAAACAAACTACCGTTGCTCTGCTATTGCCTTTCACATTAGTAGTCTATGGGAGGCTCGATTTCGCCACTACATCCGCTCATGCTCTTATCTGTAGCTCCGACAAGGATAGTTTTGTTAGTCAGGTAACCAGAAACAAACCTACATAATACATGACCGGGCGCGATCAACTAGATAGCTTAAATATCCGCCATGTAAACATACACCAAGCCACAGGTGACGTTCACCCTTACCAATGTGTAACAACGTGTGTCGGACAAGGAGAGACATGTTATCCGTTTGAAGAGGACAAGCTTCCGAAATGGTAACCAAGATGGTTTAACAAAACGAGTAAACGGACGAAGAGAAGAAGAGAGAACGGCCATTCCGAACTTGTGGCTCGATAACCCTTAATATCTTTAAAGTTAAACCGACTTATTAACTAGCTAACGTTAAATGTGTTGTCAGTGACAACTTAGCCAGCTAGCTGTCATTTCCCGGACAGTAAATGCCAACATGTTTCCCTTGGAAAACAAGCATTATATTCCAGGCTGTGGTGTTTTTTTGTGTTCGCCAAATCCATAACTTCAACGTTACACCTAAAATTCAAAGCTAATTAACTGGTGACAGCGGAGAAGTCAACGCACGTGCAGGAAATCTCAAAACAACGTCGCCGTGGATGACGTGTGGAGCAAAGCTAGACCAAATTAATCAAATCCAGACATGCGCACAACGATTTTGAAACGAAATGCCCAACATGATTGTGTCGGTAATGTATTGCGATGTCTCGAATGACAAGAGTGTACGGAAGTAGCGTGTATCCATTGTGGTGGTAACAGGTGATTGCAGTCCACATTTATGAACATTTCACCGCTGGTGTAGATTACAGCAAGCCATATTTTTGTATTGCCCAATCCCAACTGCTAAAAGATACGATACACTGTGACAGCCCTAGAGTCAGACTTTTGGTTTACATTTTCTATTTTTTTTGCCAAGAACTTCGAGGATAACATGGAAAGGGAAATGACAGGGAATGCAGGAAAGGCCGAACCGGCTTCCTCGACTTTGCTCGGAAATAGGACGAAAAACACCGATGCCGCTAATCACCACCCCCCCGGGGATGAAACCTCTGGTACCGATGTGGCCCGAGCGAGGTGGACTCTACTACGACAGGTAACGTTAGGCTAAAAGGCTCGTAACCTTGGTTTGTTAATGGACCCTTTGACATTCCCGAATCCATTTGCGAAATGTTTTCCATGGCAACGATGGAATGTGGTTGTTGACGACTACCTGGTAACTTAGGCCGTGTAACATATCTGTCTCAATATGACAACAGGTTACCTCTCAAGAATGGTGATTCATCAGCACTGTTATTTGCTTGTCTTATAACCGTAATCATTACTCCTAGAATCTATCAAACATTATTTATAACCAAGTATATAATCACATTGTATCAGTCCAACTGTACAGTAACTGTCTTTTCGTGGATATGACCCAATTAAAGATCCCATATCCCCACCCTCCACCTCTGGCTTCAGACCAACCAACCATGTAAATGCTGTCAGAGGACACTGTACACTGTAGCAGTAGCTGTATCCTAGCTCTTACTTTTTTCCATACATGGGCATTCCACAGTTAGACTTGGCTGACAGGAACAGCTCCCTGGGAAGTGTGTTCTGCACTTCTTTCCACTGGCATTGTAATGCATCAAGTCCACCAGGGTCCACTGAGAGTAGGCGTCTTATATGCCTCAGGGAATTAATACACACACGCGCCATCTGTTTGTGTACCATCTGAAGAGACCAACATGATATAATGAATGATGTTATTGTCTAATGTTAGTGTATGACAGTTTCCTTCTGCACGCAATGGATTTCATTCAACACCATTTTGTCAAGGACAGGAGCTTAGGTATGTCAGGTTTTTGTGACCACTCACTGGTAATCATTTTCAGAGGTAATGACCTACGATTGTTCGATCAGGGTGTCCTGTTTAGAGGTTCTGCCTGGTACAAATGATAATCCACTTGAACACTTTAAAAGAAATTTGACAATGAGAAAAAAATTGTGGACTTTTGTTGTTCCAACAAGGGAAGACATACACATATGCCCATGAAAAAATAGAAATGGGAAATGGATTGAAAATGTTCTGTCAGCTCCATCTTGAAATGCCACAGGGAATCTTTTTTCATTGGACTGAAAAGGCAGCGGTCACACAGCCATACCAGAAGGACATGACTTCTTCCTGTAAGCGCTGAGACTTTATAAGCGTATCAGGAATCTTACCTGGCGGGGGATGTGCTCTTGTAATGGAAATTGGCATTCATTATCTTTAGTTTGTCCATCTTCCAACTTTAATCCCTCCTCATCCGTCCTCTAACCCCATCCCTCAGGTGTTGCGTCAGAAGCAGATGGACAGTCCGGAGGTCAAGCAAGTGTCTGTCCGCAGATTTGCCACCTTTGACCTTTTCACCAGGAAAAGGGTTGTGACCTTTGACCCTAGCGACACCTCAGATAGCCAGTGGGTGGAGTACAGAAGTGTCTCCTTTCCAGAGTACAGTGCCTTACTCAGGTATGCACACATGAGCACAAACATATATACGTATACACAGTAAATCAAAACACACAGAGTAGATTTAAACTGGAGTTGTTTTTGAATACATCTGCAAACACGTGACACAGTATTTTGCACCTGTAATTTTGCACAGAGTACTTTTTTTACTCTGTGATTATAACATGGTAGGTCAAATCTGCGCTCTCTGACACTCTTGACAGTCTTCCTGGGAGTTGTCATTAATTTAGAACTGTGATCAAAGTTTTGTGTCAGAGGTTTTTTCACTGGCAAAAGAATAATGGACAGTAAAATATTGTCCGAGGCCATTGGATAATCTTCTGTGTCTTTGTGTCTCTCAGAGATAACTTGGGTCCTCTCAGAGTAGATGAAGTGCTCAACAGTTTTGACAACACCGGTAATGTCTGTAAGTACATCTCCTATTTTACTATGTGTATCTGTATTTGTATGTAATGCGGTTGAGTGTGTGTGTGCGTGCGCGCGCGTGCATGCTGCACTGCTGCACAGCTCCTCAACACTTATCCTATTCTGATGTACACACACACACACACACAGACCAACCACAACTTTGAGTTAGCCTCATGCTGTGTGCTGTTAGTGTTTGATTGATGGTTTGATGTAGGTGGTTTGATTCCATCACCTGTAATGGGAGTGTGTGTCTCGTTGGCTTCTGCAACAGTTTATCATGTACTGATTCCTCCCAACTACCTTCAAATGTCCTCTATAAAGAGAGTGAGCAGCAGTCATATTGCTTCAGTAGACAGTGATGACTGGTTTGAGAGAAAGGAGAGAGCATGAGATTAGCAGTGACTGGTACACACTCTATGATGTGGAGTGGAATAGCACCACCTGAGACACAAGAGCCTTGATTTCACCTTCATTCTGTGAGCCGTTCCTCTCAGCTGCATTAACACTGTTTCAGTTTACTCCTTCAGTTTAATTCAGTATAATTCTATTCTGTTCACTTGTACTTATGTACTTATTCCAGAGTGGCGACAGAAATACATTCATAAAAACATTTCAGCTAGTCAACCACCCACACCAACTGCAGTTTTGGGTAGCAATTCAATCAACTGGATTACACTGGATTACAATAATTCTGATCAATTAAGAATACTTTGAAGCATGTAGGTTCAATCTATTTACACTTATGTTTCTAGCGTATATTTTGGTTGATTGGTGAGTTAAAACAATGCATTATTGAAAACGTCAGTTATACAAAATGATTAGGATATTGGTTTCACCACACATGCTTGCTCTACTGACACCATGCTTGTATGTGATCAAAAACCTTTTCTGGTGCACATCCATCCTCACAGGCATGTGATGGGTTTTGACAAAGGTCGTAGGTCAGCGTTAACCAACCAGATGGCTCCACAGGAGTCAGGGTCAAAGGTAAAGCCAGGGCTAGGGGCTATTCACTGCAAACTGGGATCAGCCTATATAAGTCATGACAGCACAGTGGCAGCTCTCATTCCAACGTGCTAAAATGGATAATCCTTTTTCTCCACGAGGAGACAATAGGATGTTTTTTTCATTTGGAAATGCAAGAAAAGGGAGAGGGCATCATGTATTTGGCTCCGCCTTGCAGCACTCCAGGATCTCCAGGATCTCCTTTTGGTCATGGAGTTGCCAGCCAGCTAGGGGGCTCCAGGTGCTGATGCTCCCCTTTTTTAACATGAGAGGTCTGTTTGGTGGCCGCTAGTGTATTATGACGGCTTTAATCTCTGCTATATTGAAGCTAAATTCTAAGGCTTGTTGAATGTGGCTCTCATGTGTCTTTATGTACGCAAAGGTTTTGTCGGCTGTTGTATGTTTCAAATAAGACCCTGTACCTGTTTTTCATGAAGTAAAGATAAACCGATATAGTCATTTGTGTTTTTTGTGTACTGGTACTATCTATACTATATAGAACTGTGGCACTCCAGTGATCTTCAATGTGTGCCTTTGTCATTTGTTCCTTTTCTCCTCTCTTTCCTTCCTTCCTTTCCTATGTCCTTATGGGTCACCCCTAACTCCTCCCTCACTCCACACAACCCCTGACTGCTTATAACCCTTACCCTGCCGTCCTTCTTTCCCATCCTCCCCTTCCTCACCGCTCCCCCTTCTTCCACCCGTCCACCCCCTCCGTCCTCCTCCTCCTCTCCTCCCAGCTGGAGGTGTGCTTGGCCAGATGGGTAACTGAGTTCCTGACCTGGCCAGTGGATTAGCACAGCCGGAGATGGGAGGGTAGAGGAGGGGACGAGAGAAAAGGGGAGAAGAGGAGTGGGTAGGTGGGCATGCCAGAGGTTGTGTGTGTGTGTGTGTGTGAGTGAAAGAGTGTGAGGAGTGGAGACCCACTATCAAGGGGACCCCGTTCTTCAGACACTGAGCCAGTCATCTCCCTGCTGTCCTCCATCGCTCCCTCCCTCTGTCTCCCTCTCTCTGTCAGAGACTTTCGGGGGGAGATGTTTGGGGCTAGTAATGCGTGAGATCAATTAGGATTGGTTGAGAGGAGGCTCTGAAAGGCCCAGAGGTGACCCTGTCAGAGCCCTGGGGTATGTATGTGGGGGTGGGGGGCAGAGAGAAAGAACCTCTAAACACACACACACACACACACACCTATATGTGTGCTCCCATTTGCACAAAGATATACAGCCATACACCAAATCACGCAGACACAAACACATGCACACGTGCATTCACTCGTGTGCACACACACATATACACGACTCCTGCAATCACTCCCATTCCACCTTTTCCACTATCTTGGTAATCCCCCACCCCTGAGGTGTGGACAAGCTCAAATCCTAGGGGTCCTTGTCCTCCTGAATAGCAGCCTAAAACGCCTGGCCGGATTAGCCTGCTGCCTCCAAAATGTGTGGACTCAGCTTAAAAACTTAAAAAAATCTCGCTCCAGGCTATTGTGTTTGTCCCACCACTGCGCTCGTACGTGAACAATATGTTGTTTCTTAAGTTGCCGATAAGCTGGAGTCAACGGTTTCATGTCAAGACCAGAAGAGCAGGGGAGGAGTCTTGGTGGAAATGTTTTAGAGTGCCAACATTTAAAGAGCTTACCATTCTCTACGTCTACACTTCAAAAATGTCCTCGGTCAAAGATGTGTCTCTCAGATGCCATTATGTCCCTGAGAAGCCCTGAGCAAAATAGTAGCCAACAGCAATACATGGGATGATATGAAGAGTTATGAGCGCTTGTATTACTATTTCAAGTGATGTGCCCCTCTATAATACCATGTGTTTGTCTGGAAAGATAATTCAAGCACACCTCCGCTAGGTGAAATGTTTGAAACCGTAAACCACATCCGTGACTTTACATTTAAGGGCTGATGGCCGTTCTCATCTGATGCCAGACATTGCAATTTTTAACAAAATTTGAACTGCCTAACAGCCAGTAAACTGTTGGGCATATTTCAGATTGGGCCTGATCACTCTGAGCTTTTTGAACTCTGAACTTTTGACCTTCCTGGTTGTTTGGATGACCGCGGGGGCTTGTAATTGTAAGAGGGGACTTTGTAAGGGTGTTGCTTGAGGTTTTAGGGATGCTTGTTTCCTGCTAGGGATCAGGATTTTAGGACACAATACAGGCCCTTGGGGTTGGGTGACTAAGTATGTGTCAGAAGAGGTGTGTGTGTGTGTGTGTGTGTGTGTTGAGGGGGTTGAGTGT
>CABFOQ010030833.1:0-31354 GCA_900660455.1 Gephyroberyx darwinii
CATGTTTTCACTGGGAGTGAATGGTGTTTAGAAAGCAAATCGGACATCCTTCCCCCCGTCTATTCTCACCTGATAAGTGTTTGACATATTGGAGGTCACTGGTGAAGGATGTGTCAAGGCTTTACAGAGTGTGTGTGTGTGTGTGGGTGTGTGTGGCTAGTCACAGCCAAAGCAAAGTCCAAAGTCGTTCTCCCCAGAGGGACAGTGTTCCAGCCACCGCAGGTTACTATCACACACACTGACCAAACCCTGAAATCTGAGCCTTTCTGCGCTGTCACCTGAGAGCACTGGTTTAAGGTTCAGTGCATCATTCATCCCGTCTCTTCTGTCCATATGTGAGCCTGTAAGGACAAATCCAGTGAGGTGTCAAATGCCTCCAGGTCTTGGCACAGCCAGACCACATGACACAGCTTACCAAGAGTATGATACCTGCCCTGCCCTGCCCGGGTCACTTTTCATCAAGTAACGATGAGCACATAATAAGAAGATGGAAATATCTCCTAGATATAATTCACGCCAACTTTCAATGACCAACTAACCCAATATTATTTATTTATTAGCTATTTAGTTATTTCTAATCATATACTTAATCATATTTTTTAGAAGATTCTGGCTCTACAAATGGCAATGGACCAGAGATCTCTTAAGGTTTTCAAATATTATTTCTGAAAACAGCACATCGTTGACAGGACCACAACCAGAGTTCAAGGCTACAGCCATTTTGAGCTCCAACATTTCCAACAGCTCCAAAACTAACAGCTCTCATCTGTTCGAGCATTGATGCCTTCAGTGTGAGAGCGCTCTACGTGGTGGGACAGCATGCTTGCTCTCTCAGACATTCCTACTATGCAGTAGTTCACAACATACCCTCATGGGCCACAAGGCAGGAGTATATATATAGGCCCCTATAACATTTCCCTCACGTTCTAGGCTGAGGCCTATGGGGAGATGGACGGAGGAGCACTATTCCAGAGGACGCTCAGAACTCTATCCAAGGGAGGAATTTCATACGAGGGCTGGCTTTTCATGCTTTTCTGTGGCGTATTTATAGCGGCTGAGGTCAGGGCGGCAGAGGCATGCGGGGTGGCCTTCTTCAGCCTAGCCATGTTAAGTGATGCTGAGGCCACAGGGGGCGGAGCAATGACATGTCATTCCATTCTAAATCTAAACCTCCATGTTTATGACAATGGTAGCCTGGCCACAAGCCGCAAAATAGTGTGGACAGCGGCCTCTTTGAAGCTACCACCAAGCCCTGCCCTTTTAAATATTGGACTTAGAGGCTTCATGGCAAGAAACATAAACCGGCGAGCCAATCAGATAGCCGTCATTAGTAAGCTGGGGATTATATTACATGTCATTACAAGTGGATAAAACAGACATGTATGTACTTAGACTGTCCAGAAAAGAGCAACAGGGATTAGTATATCATATCCTATAGACCAACTCCAAAACCCACTCAATAAAGGGGCCTATTAGTTCAGCTTTACAGTGAATCTAGCACAGTGGGAATACCTCTTGACTGGACTGGAGAGCCTCAGTCATCCTGTTGGCAGGGCTAGAGCTAGCGCTTGTGGAAAAGTGGCAATGCAGTGTTATTCTAGTGAAAGCAACGGACCCCAGGGAGCCAATCACAGCAGAATAACATTGAGCGGCTCACGCCATGGAAGACAAAACAATGAGGGAGCACTATTGGCTGAGACAACATGAGACAACAGCACCGCATGAGGCACCCCCTATAATGGGAGGGAGAATATGAGCCCGGGTTTCGTTCTAAAATGTCATATAACCAAAACAATGTTACCTTGTGTTTAAAAAAGATGATAGCTAATCATTTTAATTTCATACCAATAATCATTGTATCAGCGGAGGTGTCACACTTTCCAAATGCTTGATATCTCATTTTGGAATGAAACTCATAATATTACCAGATGTTAACAGTTCAATATTTAAAAAACACAGATTTTCAGTTGTAAGTTTCAATTTCATGCCAGCAATCATAGTGTACATGCAAATGATGGATATTTCATTTTGGAATGATTCATATTCTTATCAAAACAATTATGTCAAGCAAGAGAGAACAAAATGCCAAACTGGAAAGATTGACGAGGAAATATGTTTTCAGGAGAGAGTTGAGTCAGTGGACTGACTCTCCCTGGATCCAGCACCGGCTGCAATTAAGACCGATTGCATCCGGGCCCTTTTAACCTGTGTGTGCATGTGTGAGTGTCTGAGTCTGAGTGAGTGAGGGTCGGCTGTATGGAGTGGAGAGCGAGCGAAGGGCCCGGCTGCAATCAGCCTTAATTGGTTGCAGCCGGTGCTGGATCCAGGGAGAGTCAGTCCACTGACTCAACTCTCTCCTGGATCCAGCCTACGCCTCACCCACCCCCTCCCCCCAGTCCGCCACAGATACATTTTCATCCTCATGACACTTCACTGGCATGAAGTCTGATGAACGGCCCTGGAGGAAATAATTTACTCCCGTCTGTGTAGAGCTGATATTAAAACTCTCCTCACCTGTTGTAATCAGAACAGGGCAGAGTGAGACTGCAAGAAGATCACAGAAATATTCAATTAAAGTTTATTTTCAAACTTCAAATTAAATTGTCTGGCAAATCGACTCATCTGTCAAGATGCAAAAGCAACCATAAGTGTATTTTGTTCTGGTCAAAATGCTATGATACAGATAATGAGTAAGTCCTGGCTGTAGCCCTGCTTGACTCTGCAGTGGAAACCAGGCTATCGTCTGTCCGCCCCTACCCCTTCAGAACAGATTAGTGTAAATGATCCTCATTTCCAACAGTAGGTAACACAACACAGATTATTATTCTGCACTGCGGTGGCTTGTGTGGGCTCTTCCTGTGGCATGAATCATTAAGCAGGTGACTGTAACCCATACAGAGGGCTAGCTTTCTCAGGGTGAGGGCTAGCTATCTGATGCTGCTGGGAGACCAACTGGACTCCCAGGCTTCAAAGACAAAGCTCAGATTGCTCACCATCCTACAACAAATAGAGCTGAAGGTCTGTCTAAAATGTAAATGTTGGCAATAATAAACTTGGCAAGGACATCCTTATTGGTTTTGTAGCCTTTGCAGTTTAATGAATGTGCAGGAGCTATTGCCTAGGGAGATGCTAGTGGACAAGAGCAATGTGCAGAGCAGCGTGCCTACCTGTGTAGTAATGTGGAAAAATTCACAGGCACTAAGGGGGGTGACAGTGCCCTGGATTTGTAACATAGAACAAGTCACTGCTTACTTTGTTCACATGTGCCAAGTTAGCTTTATCTAATGAGAGAGTCAAGTCTCAAAAATGTAATTTCCAACTAAAATGAGAATAAAACCAATTCAATAACAAGAAAGAGCTCTCACTGACTCTCTCTCTCTCTCTCTCTCTCTCTCTCTCTCACACACACACTCACACAGACACACACACACACAAACACACACACACTCAAACAAAACAACCTATAAAAGCCTTATCTAGGCTTTATCTATACTTTAGCAAAGTAAATGCACCTGCACATACTTAATCTGGAGCTCTCATCCAGGGTGCTGTAGTAACCCATGGCAACTGCTTCTGTGTCAACAGAAATCTTGGACAGCCCAGCTACTGCAACCTAGGACTGTGCACCCCCATTGGCTAACTCCAACTCACCGAGAGAATGGCTTGCAAACTTGTCTATCAATTATGCATGTGAGTTTACCTTTAGTGTGTTCTTGAGCTTATTTCCATGTAAGCACGGCTGGGAGGTGAGCCTGCGTACAATCAGATGCTGGATGGTGAGGAAAAGCTTTGTTCATTTTGGTAAGTTAAAGCTATTTTCTTCTTGCTTTTGATGCTTGTTTGTTGTACTGCTTCTTAAAAAGTGTGAAGAAGATAAAGCAATTTAGGTTGATTAGCTAATAGCTCTTTCTGTTACCTATTACTAACTACTAACTACGAACTAGTAACAAGACACAAAAAGGATTAACACACCAAATATTTTTTATAACATTCTGAAATATATGTAATTAGTTTATAATCTTACAGTGTGTTATTGTTAAACAAAAACACAAGGTGGAATCTGAGATGTAATCTTTTACTCTGAAATGTTTCAGACTGTAATACAGAGCACCTATACAAATTAACCGAAATATAAATAAAGTATTTGTATTTATCACAAAATGATATACTAAGCTTGCAAATTGTACTTACTCTGAAATATGACTACATACATATATTTTGTTAATACATTTCATTAACTCTATTCAGAAAACCAGGGCAATTGTGAGGGGAGTCAAAAATGGAGCTGATTGGATCCACCCTGACAGCCACCTATGCCCGGCCCAAAACCAGCCACTTCCTTCCTGCCATCTCCACCATGGCATCCAGCTACCGCAACACCCAGCCAGCCTTGGCCATGAATCCCAGTGCCAACCAGTGGAGGACCAACGGCTACTACAAGACGAGCAGCTCTATCCCATCCCTCTCCTCCGTACAGAGAGAGAACCTAGACCTGGTTCGAGCCAACACCATGTTCTACCCATCCAACAGGACTGCGCTGGCCACCCGCTACACCCCTGGCGATTGGTTCAAGTCGAACCAGAGCAACTACCGGGAGTCTGAATCGTCCCGGAACAGCGCAGAGAGGCTGAGAAGAGAAACCATCAGGATGATGCAGGATAAGGAGCAGCTGACCAGACGAACTCAGGAGAACACCAGTAAGAACATTGGTGAGCGCCTCAACGACATTGTTTTCTGGAAGGCCGAGCTGAACCATGAGATTGACAACATGGTGACGGAGATAGCAGCCCTCACTGATGTCAAGAGGAGGCTGGAGAGAGCCCTGGCAGAGACCGAGGGGCCCCTGCAGGTAAGGATTTAGGGAATATACTGTACTGTGTGTGTGTGTGTGTGTGTGTGTGTGTGTGTGTGTGTGTGTGTGTTTATTTGGATTCTGAACACCCAGAAACAGTCAAATTGCATTTGCCTAGGAAATCGTCTGGTCCAGTGCCCTCAGTTCATATTCATGTATATCACGTCTCAGGATGCTGTCACATTCTCTGTGGTGACACAGTTTTGTCTAGGGGGTCTTGGATTGGTTGTAGCAACACTCTTCTAATGGTCCTTCACATCACTACGGAGAAGAACAGTGCTCTCATTGACTCAAATTAGGTCACATTTAATGCCCTGTTGAGGTTGCCAGGTAAACCTCCACGGACAGCACCACTGGTCATTTGCTTAACCCAGAGTGCTTTGGGGCGTAGAGGTAGAGTCAACTGGATCTGACTGGAGATCTGATGACTCCCTAGACTCATGTGATCATGTGACAGGAGGCATTCTTCTTAGGGACTTCTACAGATAACTGAAACTGGAGAATACAGCTGATGCACTGCAGTAACACATGCACATGCAAGCTCACACATGCAATCATACCACCGCTATCCAAATGAATGGCTTTCTAACTAGAATGTCACAGTGAGAGAAGTATTGGATATTGCATAACTTTTAATGCTCTGAAACCTGCTGGACTTCCATTTACGCAACACGCCTCTTATTTATATCTCATGATTATTTCAGGTGTCTCAAGAGTGCCTCTACCACAGAGAGAAGCGGATGTCCATCGATCTGGTGCATGACAATGTGGAGAAAGACCTCATAAAGGTAATGTCAAAACACACACGTGTGTGCATGTGTGACGTGTGATACTGAACTTGAGAAAACTTGTATCTCCACTTTTGCCCTGTGCTGCGAGAAGGAAGTGGAGGTCAACAAGTCATGTCAGGAAAGGATGAGGCGGCATCTGGACAGAGCCATCGCTCAACTGGCGTGAGTCTGGTCTAAACAGCTACAAGTCATTATTGATTAAATCTAAAACCATGATAAAAATAACACAGCTTGTATGTTTGTATAGCATTCATAATTGTGATAATAGTAGAAGTTATTTTTTCTTGTGTGAGAACCATTTATAAATGACACCCATTCACTTTCAGTTCAGCAACAATGTTATGGGATACAGTTATACATAATACAGTTCTTCAACTGCAATGGAGCTTACACCAACCTTTCCACAAGTGGCTCAGTGTCTGCTGCTTTTTCGATGTATTTTCGTAATTGAGCTCTGACTGCTGTGCGGTGTGCCTTAGGTCAAACCGAGCAGCCCTGCATGAGTTGGAGAGAGACATGAGTGACAAACTGACAGCTCAGAGGATAGACGACAGGTGTCACCATCTGAGGAACACATCAGATGGGATAAGCTATTACAGAGGAGTCGAAAGACTAGACCCCTCGTGAGTCTGGTGGTTTTATGTTATGTTATCTAATCGTATTCATCTTATCAGGCCTAGAGGTTGCAAATATTTTTTTGTTTGTTTAATCCTGCTTGGTATATCAGATAGGTTGGGTTTACCAAATCAGGGCGATTCAGATAGTGTCAGGTAAATTGTCAAACACAGAAAAGTTTAACAAATTGACTTGCAAATACTTAGACTGTCTTTCTGGCGCTCATTTATTGTCTGATGTAGCCAACCACACCTATCTGCTCCTCCAACTAAGTTAAAACAAACCATATAAAGGATCTGAAAATGCTCGGCTCAAGTCTGATCCATATACGGTGTAGATTCTAAAACAGTGGGAGTATCAACTTTCATGAGTTTATGTCGTTCTTTTTCCTGTCAGGCTATCACTACCCAACTCATGGTCCAAGTTCACAGATGACAACATCCTGCACTCCCAGAGTGAACGGGCTGCTTCCCACAAGCTCAGGGACGAGATAGAAATCCTGTTGAACACCACGTCCAAGGAGATGTGGAACCAGTTCAACAATGTCAACGTAGCATTCACCAACCGCATTGCCGAAACTGCTGACGCTAAGAACAGCCTGCAGGCGCACCTGGCAAAGGTGACCGACAAGTGCTCTCACTTTTTAGCTGTTTGGTCACATTCAAGTTTTTGTTGTGTTTTCTGCAGCAAGGCCATACTTGTGTTGTAGTGGTTTTAGGGAGGACATCACATGGGAAAGAGAGAAGAAAAATCCATTCACTCTCTTTTACCATTGGATAACTGAATTTGCTCTCTAATGCGAAACATGGAGACCATGTGAGTGTCTGGAGTCATTCTCTTCTGCTCTACACTCTACACCAGTGCTATATTCAGCACCAGTCGGCATAATTGTGTTATTGACTCTGGCATGTCAATCAGCAAACCCTGTTTACTGCAAAATTGTCGTGTCAAAAGAAAGGACCTATAATAGACATCTCTTTCATTGCTTGTGCCATCTTCTCTACTGCTATCTGCCCTTAGATTCTACACTGGATCCCATTGTTCTAAGGGTTAATTGCTGGGGTTACAGTTTGAATCCACATCAGCTGTTGGACGGGCTTATCCGCTGACGGCAGCTGTGATGTGAGACATACAGTCCTTAATAAACATCAGTCATTGTGGAGGTCCAAGGAGTAGTCGTTCTCTGGAATTAAATTACATGAAATGGATTGGAATAGAGGAGGCCTCTGTGCTGCACTGTGTTCAGCTTATTTGAAGCCTGCAGTGCACAGCTTTGCAGTTGCCTGTCTCATCCTTGGAGCTGATTTATTTTCACACAGTCTAAGTGAAAGAGCAAAACCAAATTTGGCATCCCAAATTATTTTCACTTCAAACTCACCACTTTCTTTATTATCCAATCTACATCCCATCCTTTTGTCTATCTTCAGATGACATTTCCGGGTGTAATTTCACCCTGTCAGGAATGCTGACACAGGGTCCGTTTTGCCATTTTCACATGCAGAAACTCACAAAGGAGATAGGGAAACTTATTTTGTGTCCCTTTTTCTCTTTTGTGGAGTCTTCATGAATTGATTACTCTTTGATGATTCAGTGCTATCAGAGTATATGCAGAAGTTATCGATTCATTATTTGGACTATTTTACCATCGCTCTTCATTGTCTCATCACCCAGACCCTGCAAGAGATCTTCCAGACAGACATGCTGATTGAGTCTCTGAAGAGGGCCCTGAGAGACAAGGAAAGTCCACTGAAAGTGGCCCAAACCAGGCTGGAGGAGAGGACCCGCAGGCCCAACGTGGAGCTCTGCAGGGACAACCCACACCACAGGTAGCGCTAGTATTGCATTGCCAGGTGGGAAGTTTGTCAAGGTAGCTGGCAAGTGAATATATCTATTACACTCATTAAACAATGAGAAGAAAGTTGGGGAGTATGAAAAATGTACTTATACTAAATAATTTACTAAAGAATTATTTTAATTGATTACTGTATTAGCGATATTTAAGTACTTTTGCATTTTGTGATTTGTATTTGGCTGGAGTTTAAGTTTAAGATATCATTTTTACCAAGATGCTTTTGATATTTTAACCTCACAAATCGGCACAATTCAACAAACTTCTAGGAACAAGTCCGTCTATGCAAATATTACTGCAAGTAGTATTTCAAGTGCACATGGAATACTGTGCATGAAACCAAAACAGCTGAGCATGATATTAGAGGATGGGGAAAGCAATAAGCAACCACGTGTGCCTACCTGCCAGTCGCTGGAGGTCTCATCTGGCTAGCTAGCTGGGCATGTTTAACCACACCATTTTCACTTAGCCAGACACAATGGGAGACAAGAGCAGCATCTCCTAACGGGAACAGGTCATTTCTACAGTATTGCTATATAAAATGAATAGCTCCTTAAGTCAAAATTGAAAAAAGCACATAGCCTATTAGTTAATTAGCTAAAGATAGCCAACGTTGACAATGATAAGGTCATCAGTAGCACCATCATTGGTATTGGTTGCTCCTCGTTCATAAGATACAGTTTACCTGAGCTAAATTGTTGTTTAGAACTGAGGACCCAAACTAACTGTTTTCTAATTATTTATTAATAAGAGAAACTGTAGAAAGAAAGAAAAAGCCATTATAGTTTCCTCTTTATATGCCAGCATTTCATAATTTATTATGATATATTGGATGAGCAAGTAAGTAAGATACATTCTGATGCATTTTGCCTATCTTTGCCTACAATTGTGTATGGCCCAAAAAGGAGGAAAATGTAGTGCCTGATGTCATTCAACTGTGTATGTTTTGTTAGGATTGAATAGGTTCTTTCACTATTCTTTCTCTTTTCTCCCTCCTCCTACGTCTGACACTAATTTGCCTGTGCAGACTTGTGAGTGAGGTGAGGGAAATCGAGGACACCATCCATAAACTTCAGGTGAGGTTGATGGAGGCTGAGAACACCCTGCAGACTCTGGTCAAGACCAAGGTGACCCTGGAACACGACCTGTCCATCAAGGCCAACTCGCTCTTCCTGGACCAGGAGAGGTGCATGAGCATGCGCAAAAGCTTTCCCAGCACGCCACGTCTGGTGGGCTACACCTGAGACAGACCTTGGGGAGGACAAACATGATTCATTATGGATGCTTTCAATGTTTTTGAGTGTTTTAGAGGGGAATGGGGGTGGTTTGATTGAAAAGCAAATGTTTTGACTTTACAGCCATTGATGTTGAACTCTAAGTGATGAGTTATAAGTACTGTACCACACACACTCACTGATATTCTGCATGGAAGAAACTAAATGTTACCACTGAAAAATGTGCTGTAAATTTGAAGTGTTCACACTTGAAAATAACACATTAAGACCCTAAAATCATCACCGATACTTAGGTGCAAGATTCATCACCGATACGTACTGTAGCGCTGATCTCTCAATTTCTCAGAAGCTGGAAAGGTTACCTCAGGATTCAGAGGTGAGCAAACAATAAGAATGAATAAAGTATTAATAAACAATTGTCTACTTGTCTATGTCATTTTAAACAAGGATCACTGCTCAGTGTCTTCCAGCTGTGACAGCATCCACAAAAATGACTTATCACAACCCCCCTCCTCCGCCATACTTGCCCCTATTCTCACATTACGATCCATTTCTACCACCAACTATAAACTGTTGATCTACAATGCAGCCCTCTCTTCTAACACCATGTACAGAAGTGTTGTACGAGCCATCCGTCTGAGCCAGGGCTCTGTGTTTGCTCTGGGCCGGTGGAACACAAACAGTGGTCCTGGTAGCAGATGTGACAGTAATCTCCAAACAAACAGCCTGGATTAGCTCATACAGCGTGGCCAGAGAGGAAGACAAATACACATGGCTTTGAAGACTTGCTTATATGTGTCAGAGTAAACTGACCTGAATGTCACCTTTGATGAGCATTGACATGTAAGGGACTGCAGGCGGTGTGTAGCTCTAAGGAGAAGCCAGGATTATGTACTTTGAGTTTGAGTTCTTAAATCAGTGTGGCGGACACAGTGTAGACATTAGCGATTTTCATGAAGCATGTAAAGGACTTTGTTGTTTTTATCATCAGCATCTTTAATGATTGGTGTGACACATCATGCATCGCCTCACCTAAACAAGGAGCTGTGTCCAAACAACTACTGAGATATAAAACCCCACACCCATCCTAGAAGGACCACACCAAGCAGTTCTCATCAACAAGCTAGGCACTACCTAGCTACTACCCACTGTTCACATATGTACACACCACACACACACTCTCCTTGACCCAACCCTTCTTGCTGCTGCACCTACTGTATAACCTTTGTCTTAACCGAGGAATGTCAACTTTGCTCAAATCAATACTGTTTGAGTTTAACGTCTTGTGTAGTCACCTATCTACAATCGTAAATTGATCACCACTATCAGATCTAAAGACTTCCTTTACCCGGCTTCATAACCGGCTGCATTCGATGTTTTCAACTACCACTGACATCAACGTCTTTGGTTAGGTCCAGCTGGAATGTGCCTTTAGCCAAAGTATAATCTCACTTTGCCATGAGTCTCCACAGAAAAAGTGGTGAGAGAAAGCTGGAGACAGAGGCTAGATGGAGTGCTTTTACTGGACATTGTTAAAAGAGAAGCATACCAACCGCCTCAAATACAAATAAAGGATAGTTTCACTGTACAGATTCCTTACAAGTGGGTGGGGGTGACTATAAAGATAAATCCAAGTCTTATCGCTGAAGAAATTCCTGCTTGTGTGCGTGTGTGTGTGTGAGAGACAGAGAGAAACTTGCATTTTGATTTGATTGTTTTACAACTGTATGCTAGGTACTGACACACACAAAGACAAAGTTGAAGTGCTCTATCTGCTGTGCAAACAGCATTGTAGTTGACTGCAACCTTCAGAAGTAAATAGATGGGAGGAGGGTCTGCCACGGTCTTTCCTGTGTGTGTGTGTGTGTGTGTGTGTGTGTGTGTGGCCCCCCATAGACCCACTCCTGTGCCCAGGCACATTCCTGGGCCCTTGCATTGCAGAGACAGGCCCCCTGTTGTCTACCTTACATCACAAGACTCCCTTCTTTCTTCGCTCTGTAATTACACATACTGACAGATAGCACAGACCTGAGGCTTTCCTCCCTCTTATCTGTCCCCTTTGCTTTCTTCCCTCTCTCATTGCCCCTTTCCTGTTCAGAAATACACAGTGCAGATGCCTGTGGAAAGTCATTTCAGGGTAAAGTGGATTAAATCCCTATCCCTCTGTCGCTCTCGCTCTGTTGGTTATGGGTCTCTTTCTGGATGGGACACAAATAGGTCCTCCTCCGCGACCTCCTCTCCCACCCCCGCTTATGGGGAATGTACTCTGGAATTCCCCCTGCAGTCCAAACATATTGACAGTTTATTTTTGTCACCAACTCTTGTTATAGATGCCCTGTGCCCCATGTATTTTATGTTTCTGACATACCGACATACCACAAAGAGTCTCAAAAGAGCTGATTGCAGCTCATTTGAGACTACTGTCATATTGAGGTTTGTACTCTCAGCTGCACATTAATTGTACAAAATCTGATTATATTTTCATCAAGTATTGAATATAGAAACAAAGAGGTAGTGATCAGATGCTAATGCTAATGTCTTAGTTACTAAATTGCATTGAGCTTGATTTAGTCTACTATGAAAACAAAAAAAAAAATCAAAATAATCAAGTACCAAGTTCCAAACATGCCTGTCTGTGCTCAAATCCATCTAAATGATTTAAACTAAAGCAGTTTATCCCTAGGAGTAGTGTGTAATGCCACATAATAATACTATAAAACATTTGTTATATTATATAAAGCCTTATATAAATGCTCATTTGTACTTCTTGTACTTATCAGCACCTAATTCATTTGGCATGCCATTGCTATCAATGATTTTTCCTCTTTTGCTGTTAACAGATTCCCCCCTCCTTCACTCATTTGCTCTAAAAATATGGTGACTCATGGATGTTGACAAAGCTACCTGACTCCAAATTACCTGAAAAATGTTGTTTGTGTAACATGGCTTTTATCAGCCCTTGCTCTACAATACGGGCCATTTCTCTCTTTATTTCCAGTCCACTCAAATGGCTGCAGTGCTCCATTTGGAGTGAACACTAAACATCCCTGGGAACCAGCTCTTCCTTTTTGGAATTGGGCCAAAGTCTGTTTTCTCTAGAGGTTGTCGGTTACTCCTTTGGGTGTTAAAGTTTGACTATTAAGAAAAATAACTTACAAATTCTGCCCCATGTTTTCTGAAAATTATCCAATGAGGCTTTTTTTTTTTTTTTTTTTTTTTACCATAGTGTCATTTAACTTTGGAAATAGAGATGTTTCTTTTTAGGTAAGTGGGCATCAGTTGAGCAATACTGTTAAAAAACTGTTGGGTTAGAGAGAGGAAGCTGGTGACAGGCAGATAAGATGTACATTATGTTCTATGTTTCCCATCCCAACTGCCATAGCTCATGTACAATGGGACTGCGGTGGCGGTGGTTATATGTCACTGTCCATTGATTCTTGTTCATACCAGGAATCCCCGCCTCCCCAAACTGTCATTCAATCAGCGTTATCATCACTCCACATTCTACGGGTAACTGTTTCACCAACCACTGCGCCACGATGAGACATTCAACTGCTAACCGAAGATCAAAGATCATCCACAATGCATTGGAACATACAATGCT
Organism: Gephyroberyx darwinii; assembly: GCA_900660455.1. NCBI lineage: Eukaryota > Metazoa > Chordata > Actinopteri > Trachichthyiformes > Trachichthyidae > Gephyroberyx > Gephyroberyx darwinii. The sequence continues at coordinate 12,947 of CABFOQ010030833.1, forward strand.
GAGAGGGCTAAGTCATGGAGTCAGAAGTCTGAGGATCACATGCTGTGATTGAGTGGAATTCTGGGACAATCCATAAGATTGAACTTTGTGTCTCACTCTTTCCGTTGTCGTTCTTGATAGAGGCCCGGCCAGAGAGGAGAGTGGGTGGGCTGCAGAGCGACATGGGGGGTGAAGATATGGCACTGCGGTCTTTGCTGCTGAATCATAGCGTGGGACGATCATGATTAAGACTTATTAGTCTGTGTTGAGGTCATCTTGTTTATTTATATATTCCCCGTCACCAGGGAAACAACAGGAAGTGGAGTGCTTATGGGAAGGAAAAGAGAACCACCACACACACTTAATGCGAAAACCCCCCAAAAAACTGATCATAATTGTAAATTATCTTCATACAAGATACAAACACATGTTTTTCTCTAGTGTTCCCGTGGTGACCTTAATATCATGCTCGTACTCAAGCCACTCCCCTTTACAAATTGAGTCACACAAGATAATGTGTGCAGGAGTCATGATTTCAGACAGTTTCATTCCAAACAAAAATGTATCAAATCAAAAATTGAGCACATAGTGAATAGTTACTAGCAATCTTGAACCCTTCAATTACAAAATAGTGTAATTTTAGTAAATTACCAAGCAATGAACATCAGACAGCTATTTTTTTTGTAGTGTTTTGAAACATCACTTCACTGTCTACACTTCATTATTATCTTCTACCTTTGCGCTTTCATCTGAACTTCAGCCACGGATGAGGCTCTCTGTAGTGTATTTTAGTGTATTTTGAAGGACAGAGCATTGGCAGCGTTGTCATCACTCGATGTTTAGTCTGATTAAAATCTGATGACAACACAAAGCGGTGTGAGTAGTTCAAAACTCATTGTTGCACAAACAAGCAACCTCTCATCTCTCTTTCGCCCCCCATCTGTCTCTCCCATTTGCTCACCCTCTGTTTCCATGCCATCCCCATCCCCCTCTTTAGCCATGCCGTCTGCCTCTGAATGCCCAGCCTCCCCTCATAGCCACTCGTATACAATTTGCAGACTCATCTCATGCCCGTGGTACTGTTTCCTACGAGTATTAGTGCAGTTATTGACATTGTGTGCTTCCTGTCTCGTGCTTGTGAACTGTCAAGCCGTCTCTTCTGTGTGTGTGTGCCTGTGCGTGGGCGTGTCCACTCTCATGCGTGTGTGCCCGCAACTGTGTGTGTGAGCTTGCTTGAACCGAACCATTTGTGTGTGTCCGTAAACAACTAGGCAGACAGAGGCCAGAACGGTCCATTGCGAGACACATCTGGGCTGTTATGCTGTGAGTGGGGAGAGGGGCGGTCCGGCTCGGTGAGGACTGCGGTAGGAGGGGAGCTGCTGAACTAACTCCGTGGCCCAACAGAGAACGGCACTTCACACGCTGATGACAGGACACACGGGCAGACCCACCTTTGACCAACAGCTGCTGCAACCCGAAACACAAGCAGAAGGCCCATTCCCCCCTGTGGTTGATCAGTGACGTAGAGAGACCTTCCCCCCTGACCTGCAAGGAACATCCAGCCGACTCAAAGTCCGTCTGAGAAATATCCACTGTGAGTATGAACCATTTATTCCGCACAGGATCCGACTAATGGATTGTGGTTTTAGCCCAGAGAAGGGTAATGGCATCTAATGCAATCTCGGGAATGAAAAAGGGTTTTGTTTTGGCTGTGTGTCACATTGTATTAACATCAACAAGAATGGGATCTAATTATGTCAAGGGCATTTTGCTGACAAATGTCCTATCCCTTGTGAACCTGTATTGTTATCTCTAAGACTGTATTGTCTCTTTTTTCTAGGAATCATATACGTGAAAAAAAGAACCATCACGTTAACTTGATAGTCACATCTGTTTAAACGCTCTCTTCTGTGTTGGTATGTGGATAGAGTTACTGTAACTCATTCACTTCTACACGCCAGCTTCATACCTCCTGGCCTCGGTCCTATCTATGGCCTTGGTATGCACTCTCACTGTGCGTGCCACTAAACATGTCGTCCTCATGATGGAGGTGAAATGTTAGACATTGTCCGAGACATGCAACATTGCAACATTATACAGTATCTTGGTCAGAATGCGTTGCAGAGTGGCTCTCCCAGGAAAGTTTGGCTTCAAGCCCCGGCTTGACGAACGCAGTAAACCTAACACTCCCTTGTCCACTCAGCCCACTGATTGTCGGTCTTTTACAAACATTGACATATAAGGGATGGGAGTGGAGAGCGCCTGCACAGCTACTCCTTAGTTTCAACAAGAGACTTCTTCTCCACATGTCAATGTGTATCTTTGGTGTTGACCAGTTCATAGTTCGTATGGCCAAAGAGTCGAAGCCCGCCTCTACCTCGCTCTATCTTGCTCTATTTTATCAGGTGATATACTGTAAGTGATTGAGCTACTGGGGTAAATACACACCAGATATCAGCTATGAACAATGGATCAACCAAGCATCATATCATAATTAAATCAATCAATACCCAGCCCTGGCCAAGAGGGGCACGTTGAGAGACCACTAAGCTCTCACTCAGAGTAACACTTCATGGCCGTGTTCAGGCCTTGTAACTGTAGCTTTTATGTCGGTACAGACGTGAAAACACAGTGGAAGGGCTTCCATTTTCATGTGGGTGTGGAAAGTGGTGGAGAGGCACCAAGGAAGTGTGAGCTAAGTGACAGAGAATAGAGAGTAGATGCTGACAGGGGTTATCTGAGGTTGTTATCTGAAGGCATGCTGAATATGAGTGGTGCTGTCCATCCAGTGCAGGGCTAGTGCAAGGCTTGAAATGGACTGTACAGGGCTTCAAATCAACTCTGCTGTCTTTTTTTCTAAAAGTGAAGCAGCAACCATTTGATAAATGAAAAAGTAAAGTAATAAGGATGTAATGGGTTAGCATATTTCTAAAGTATGCCTTTAACATGTGTGATTAATGGACGGTTCAGTCCAGCACTGTAAGCCTCAGTGCTGTGCACATGAGGGTCCAGTTGAATGGATAGATAAGATAATCGACTCATACTTAAAAATATTAACAGTTTTGACCTCTTCTTACTCCCCAGACCTACACTAAAATGTATTTTCTTGAATTCCAATCATTGCTGCACCCTGGACTGCAACCTGGACTGTCATGTCACACTTGTAAAAGTTGTATTTTAGCGGGGGCTGAGATCCCTGCTAATGCTGGAACGCCCTCTCACTCCCACTGGAAGTGACTCATGTCAAACAGAGGAGAGCCCCAGATGCTATCTGTCAGTAGTGGTGCGCTGGGCATACCCATCCACACTTTCACACATGCTGAGAGTCACGAGGAAGACTACATAACTAGCAGAGGGACCCACACTGCACCACACCACAACAATGTTTGTGTTCCTTATTGCCCAGACAACGTAAGGTTGACTTCACAGGAGAAAGTCCAAAGTACCTCATTCTACTGTGCTGTGGCCATAAAAAGCAATGAAATTCATCAAAGACCTGACAATAATATTTCACTTGGCTAAAGCATTAATTATAATGGATTCAAGTTTCCAAAGAGAGTCCAAAAGTGTAAATGTGTTCATCAATCAAATACATCAAAATTCAGATATAGACAGATATTCTATTCTGTTAAAACTCGATAATGTATATTCTATTATTTTTGTCTAATACAAATGATTCAGATACAATGTTGCAGAGCAGCATCAGCAAAAAAAAAAGACTAAATTCCAGAGATATACTGTATGTGTCCTGTAATTTGGCTGGGGAAAGCAGAGAAAAGACAACACGAGGTACTCCTCGTGTGCAGATACAGTCGTGTCTCCTTGGTAGCCATGAGAACCAAACAATGATCAGGCGCTGCAAAGCATGGACAGTGAGTAACCTCCAGAAAGCACGGCGCAGCTATTACGCACGGCGAGTCTCTTGGATATATTGGGAACCCTGGCTGCGGACCAGAGGGGCCACTCCATGACGCAGCGACGCACTCAGGGCGTTGTTCTTCCATAATGAGACACTTTATAACAGCAGCGTCAGCCCTGGCATCAATCTAGTCTGAGAGGGATTTAGGACTGAGGGACTACTACTGTTGGACTCTTTGGGGAAACTTGCTTTTGCGTCTTCCAAGCTCGAATCTTTTTTTTGTGGAAATACAAGCTCACCGCTCGAAGTAAGTGGACTTTGTGGTAAACTTGCTTATTAAGAGCTGCACTCAAAATGCTTTGTAAAGGAGCAATAATATGAAACGTGCTCTTTGCTGGGATACGCTGCTGATACGCGCGCGCCGAGTAGCAGCCTATAGAGAAGCGTGTATTTATGGATGAGAAATAATGTCAGATTGATACACTTTTGCTTTGTCGCACTTTATTTTGCTCCTCACTCCTAACTTGCGTTTATCCTGCAGTTAAAAGTATGCTATGAAAAACAATGATCACATCGTCTTTTATTTTTTTTGCGTTTTTGATGTTTTGATTTTGTAGTAAGTTAGGGAGAACAGGATGCAGTCGTTCAGATCAGCTCCGAAGTTTGAGCTGGGTGCCAAATGTGCTGTAGAATGCTGATACCAAAATATTTTTTCGCATTTAGGAAATACATAATACATAATAAATAATAAATAATAAAAAATATTTTTTAGTCATTATAAGAATCTGGTTGTTTCGGTTTAATCGGTTTATTGTACACTTTATTACTGTGTTATTACTGTGTATCAGCTGTACGTAAACAAAGACCCCGCCATCTGACAGAGGCAGGTCCAGATGAAGTTTCTCAGAGGGCTGCTCGTATTGAGTGTACTGCAGCGACACACCCATATCCCACCAATCTGACATCCACACACACACACAAACACACACGCACACACACGCATACAGTCAGAGTGACCGTCTTCTGCTGTTCTCATTACTGTCCAGCCCTTCTGGAAAGATGCTGATCCTACTACTGGGAATCGTCGCCCTGCACATCGCTGCTCTGGTTCTCCTGTTTGTGTCAACAATTGTCAGCGTGAGTAAAATTGCTATCTTCGAGTTTTTTTTTATGCCATTTAATGTTTGACAACAGAACATTACAACTACAACAATCATATAACAAATTATAGAAGGATATTTTACAAATGTTACAGAAAAACTATATGTAATATCACAGGAATATTATAGGACATAAAAAAGGGCCATAAAGTACAATGAGATCACTATGAACTCAACATTGAGAACAACACACACACACTGTAAGTCCCTGTACAGATATTATAGGAATATAAGGGTTCCAGATTGTAATGATTTGACAGTTATTTGTTTCTCCATCTGTACTGACCAAGTCCTATGTTGCTGACATCAGGTATGGACGACAGGTGAAACTGGCACCGCAGACCTCTGGACAAACTGCTCTACTGCCAATGGAGGATACCACTGTGACCCCGCCTCAACTGGAGGTCAGATACAGCTGCTTGGTTTTTTACTATTGAGGCATCTTAATATTTGACTACTACTTTTATAATACAATGTTAAAATTGCACATGTCAGTCGTTGCTCTGCTGTAAAGCTGAGTTGATGTCTCACAGCTGACACTGATTGATGTTTATGAAATGTACTGATGATCAGTCAGGTTTTAGGTTTGATTTGGGCAACATGGGCCCACTGAAAAGCTGAATAGCAGTGAAGCTGGCTTACACCATCAACAATCAGATTAGAGGGGGACCTTCATTTTGCAAAGACACTTGGGCTAAATCCTCCCTTTACCATGCTGGAGTGGGCGTGTCAGGGCTCCTCTTGGACTCTGGTGCCATCTAGGGAAGAGAATGTGGAACTGCTGCCTTGAACTCTCAGCTCATAGGCTGCTACTGTATAAATAGTCATGGTGTGATGTCCATATTCAGACCCCATGTTTGGGAGTTCATACTGAGAGGGGACGGAGCATTAGGAAGGTGTGGACTAGGGTGGGGCTGCAGAGAGTATTTAAAGTATTAGATCTGGGCAGGATTGTGTATGTGTGTGTGTGCATGAATGTGTGTGTGTGTGTGTGTGTTTGAATGCAAGGAGGCCTTGGACCACCTCATGCAGTGCATAGCGTGCTGACAGAGCCGGTCACGCCCAGTGTCATACAATAGTGTTAGTTTGTGAGGATCATTAAGAAAATTTAAGACTGCAGCTGCAGTGCTGGAGGCATATTTAGACCAAGCCAACCACATGGTTTGTCTGCGTCACGTGTTTTGCTTTGCATGAGGTAGAAATGCATGGATCGAATTATTTTGGTCAGACCCCCAACCATATAACATTTCCAACGTTCTAGCATTACTGATTTGGAGATGCTGCAGCTTTATAGGAAATTGTTTTGCTGCTAAATGTGCCGTCAGAGTGGTGCAGTAGCTCCTGGCTGCAGCTGGTGATGTCATGCACCTAGAATGAGCATTGCTCAGCCAGTGTGTGTTTTGTCGGGGCAACGGGGCCAACGTGCTCTGCCAGGTGGTTTCGTGGCACAGCCAGTTTGTTTGACTTGCTTTCATTAGTGCACTGACGCACACTGTTTATTCAAGAAGGTGCATGTGCCTGGGTCTGTGCTGAGGCTCTGGGAGATGGAAGATAGTGGTCTGTTCTCACGTGGGACCGAACCCAAACTTGAGGAGTGAGGAGTTGAAGGGAAGTCCCCTGTCTTGTGGACTGAGAAAGTGGAGTGGGGACATCACAGCCATGCTCTTCGGTTATTATTAGGACAGTTGTAACCCTTCTGATTTTCTTATTAGTTTATTGACGCCCAGATGAGGTATGAGATATGCTCATCTCCCTGTTGAGTTAAGCATCATGCTGCTAGTTTGGCCAGGGAGAAACATCACAATTTACTCGCTCTAAAATTAGCCACTCAAGAAGAAGGCCCCCTGTCCCTGCCACACACAGAGATAGAGGCCTAGAGGACATAAACATACTGAGACAAACACTGTAGTAACTGAAATATTTTGTTATGCTTTACTTTGTTGGCTTGGATAGTCAGCATTGTGGGGCGCTGGGCCTCAGCATAAAAGGGAGAAAGATAACAATCACTTTCCTGTTTGGAGTTACAGTAAAAAGCTAGAGTGAAAACAGTAAGCTTTTGTATTGTGTTGCTGCAGGGATAAACGATGCCATTCATTTAACCTATTGAATATGATGAATGCTTGCTTATCAATGATATTTTGAGCCCTGTAGCACGACAGGAAATGCCCCATGTCAGAGTTTCCTAGTACCAGTCAGTGAAGGAAGGAAGGAGGACAAGATGTCTGTTTATCTGAAAACAGTGATATGCTGTCGGTATTTATAGTGGGATGCTATTCATAGAACACGGGTGGAACATTTTCCCTATTGCTCACACTATTATCATATTATGTAACATCAAAATTGAATCATTGTAGTTTAATATAAATGCTTCTCTAATTGTTATTGTGCTTTTGGTGGACAGAGATAGCGCCCATGCTTTTTTGAAGCAAATGGGTCGGGCCGAGCGTGTCATGTTTCCTCCCATATCTCAGCCTCTAGGGCCAGTGGTCATCAGGAGGCGCCATTGTTATTCCGGGTAACCCGACGCTTGCGACCCGGTGCAATCAATCAACATGTTGTTTTTCCCCAAATCTATAAGAGAGAGATTTCTGCCTTTATGTCTCTCGGAAAACTGAAGTGTTTTACTTTAGCCTGCGGTGTTACAGAGTGGTTAGCCAAGGTCAACACAATGTAAAGCGTCTCATTACTTGACCATCATTAAGTGAGTATGGCCAATAATAAATAATGCATCATGGCTTTTTTCATGTTATAAGTGATAACCCATTAAACCACATCATGCCTTTGATTCACATAATCCAATACGAGTCAATAAAGTGCAGGTGGCTGAGGATGTTGGCGGGAACAGGTCAGAGACTCACTCCAATAGGAGCTGTTTGGAAAATTCTCTAATATTATTAATGGATAAAGCATGGGGGGGACTTCTACAATGGCTGCCACTGTACACACTGATGCCAGACGCTGACCTCATCCTGCATGGTTCAGCATCTGCATCTACACTGATCCATGTTACGTGGCAGCAAGTGTTTTAGACCTCAGGCAAACTGGACATATTTTGGCAAGGAGGGCACTAAAAGGGGACAGCGGCAGCAGCAGACACAGCTAAACATGAGGAGAAAGAGAAGACAGAGAGAGAGAGGGAGAGAGGGATGGCTTAGGAAACCCGAGACGCCAGGAAGGCTGCATGCATAACCCCCAGACAAGAAATAGACCCTGCTTAGAAATCCTGGGATTCCTGGCCAAGTGCCACAACTTGAACACACACACACGGCATAGCTAGATGGTAGTTCATCTTCCCTGTCAATACAGGTAACTGATGGGTTAATGGCTTGTAGTAGCCCGGCCTTGGAGGGTTAACAGCTAAGATCAATATTGCACATTTAGTCGTAGGTCCTGTTGCGTGGGGAGCACAGAGCTTTTAGGAACAAGATACCTTCAGCTTCTTTATTATAGATCCATTAAACATGCCGGGAAAACATGGCCGGGAATTGGTCATTACTTTGGTTGTCTTTGGCATGATGCATGACTTCAGCAAGGAAAAGGCCAGTCACACCCAGATATGGCCTTTTGGTGTCACAGACTGATAATGACCATTTATTTACATCATTTTTCTTTCCTTGTTCCTCCCACATTATAACACAGCATTTTTCTGTATGATTTTTCTCTCCTTCCCTCCCTGTCTCATAGGCTGTTTAAGTCAATGTAATACAGTATGCCTTGTGGGTCATGTTTTGACAGAATATTCCCTCTTTTTCCCCTCCTCCTCTGCAGAATGGATTCAGGCGGTCCAGGCTCTCATGATCCTGTCCATCATCTTCAGCATCCTGTCTCTCTTCCTCTTCTTCTGCCAGCTCTTCACTCTGCAGAAGGGCGGACGCTTCTTCCTCACCGGAACCTTCCAGATCCTTGCCAGTGAGTTCGCTGTACCCTTTTCCACCTCAGTGGCACATCCAGTGACAACATAACTGAGATGAAATAGACATAGATATAACATGTTTGACTAGTTTGAACACAACATATCCAGGGGAACTTTGTTGGATTCATACACACTAATGCTTGCACTGCATTGCCTGAGGCACAGTATTGAGAGAGACTGCATCAGTCAGTTTATAATGGTTTAATGTTCCACTTGTCTATTGTACTTGATGCCCTTTGGCAGGAGAGAGGCTCTGCTGCCCGTCTATTGTGCCCTCGCTTGGCAGCCATTTCCAACATCCCAGGTCTGCGCTGTATACAGTGCCAGTGGAAACCTGAGGGTGGGGAGCAGCACAATGCCTGGCGCAACAGGTGCCCACTCACCAAAATGGGAATGGCGCTGGGCACAGTGCCAACCACACAAGTTGAAATGTCAAAAAGGCTGGCAGTGCGGGGGTTTGAATAACAAACAGATCATGCCATGTCACACCAGGCAGGTGGGTAGAATTGTTGGCATTGTGCCGTGGCTATAGACAAGAAGGAGAGGAATGTAGCACAAGCTTGTTGAGGGTTCAGCAAGCATGACACACTGTGATGTAATGTGGAGGGATGCCTTCTGGGACACACTGACCCCGCTCACCTCCTCCTTCAGACAGGGTTCAGTCCAGGACACGAGGCAGACAGCAGCAATAATGCAGAGAAACATGAGCTGAGAATTGAACAAGATGGATGCCAGTGTTTTCCTATGCTCACTGTTTCCTCCTCCTCTGCCCATCTCTCTGCAGGTCTGTTTGTGATGAGCGGAGCCATCATCTACACGGTGATGAGTCCACAGTGGGTGCCGGAGACAGACGTTTTCGGCTACTCCTACATCCTGGCCTGGGTGGCCTTCCCCTTGGCGCTGATCAGCGGACTCATCTATGTCATCTTGAGGAAGCGAGAATGAAACCCCAATCCATCTCCATGTTCCTAGTAACCCCTGCCCGACTTCAGCGACATCAGTCCCCCCTTAAGTAGAAGTTCTGATGCCTGAGTACAAATGGGCCATGGAGCCATCAGGCCAAAACACCCAGATCACAGTGAGGGGTAACAACCCGCAAACCAACACAAAAACAACCAATACTGTCTCAGTTTAAAGATGTATATAGTATCTATGGTTTAAAGCCTATTTATAACACTTTTTACATATATGTACATAGTTTTTGTGTTGCTCTGTCAACAAAGATACTCGAATAAGCTTTGTTTTTGCTGATTAAGTGCCTCAATGTTTGTTTGTAATGAAATAATTAGACGCTATTTTGTTGTGTTTTCTTTTTGTTTTGGTAATTGCCAAAGACTTAGTAAAAAAAAAGTATTTTAACCAAAGTGCATGTATGAAAATAGAAAAGGTAGAAAGTTTTTGAGCTTGCTTTCCAAAAAGAGTGGTAACATCCATGGATCTAGGATAGCCATTAAATGTAGATTTGGTCCTTTTCTATTTGTGAATCTGCAAGTTTCAGTGTTTTTATTTTCGTTATTTTTTCTATTTCTTATTTTCAACAAAAGATGGTGCTATGTATTTACCATTCCTATAACTGATAGCAATCATTTACAATTGAGTTACTTTGTCATTGTTTAGAGTCAAACAGCTTGCCATGAAGTAAGTTGCGAGTCAGAGAGAGGTACGCTGCTAGTGCCTAACTGCTTCTTTAGGGAACACAGACGATATTACACTGCATTGTCTGAATATTTTTTGATCAGCTACTGTAAGATTGAATAGTGGAGTTTGGAGTAGTGCACTGACGAAATCAAGTCATTTAGAATGTCAGTATTAAGGGATGGATCACAGTAAAATGACTGTACATCAACTTTATTTTAGCTATTTGCCTCTTCCTACATGTCAATGTCAATGCTCACCTCACGTGTATGACTGGTAAACTCTGTAGATACCATAACCATAACACTCACTGTAGGGCATTACAGCCGCAGTCAAAACATTTTAACACGATTAGAAACAATGTCACTGACATAAAGCCCTATCAGAAAAGACCAGAGTATAGGGCAAAACATATTTAGTATTAACTGTATGTGAGAGTAAAGACAGTGAGGTTTGCAGTGATGATAGAAATGTCTGTTTCACATACTTGAAGTTTGACATGCTGCAGTCTCTGCCCACTGAAGTCTAGATTTTTTTTCTCTTCTACTGTATAAAACATTGTTTATATCTTGTGCATAACAGATATTGATGACAATCTAGCCTGAACACTCATCCAATAAAACAACCAGAAAAAAGAAAATAGTTCACTATCCTCACATTATCTAATATTGTGTATTCCACTGTGCAAGGGACTGGATTGATGCTAACACTTGATGCATGAAGAGCTAGAAAGTGAAGTAATTTTCTAGGCTAATATGCTGTTGGTTAAATGTCTACCTGTAAACTTTGCAATACACATCTCTAACTACAAGCTGTGGGCTACAAAAGTGTCGTGGAATCCCTGCCAATAACTGGGAATAGATGTGTCATTAAAATGAATGCAAATGCTAAACCATTTGTGGCCATGAATCTGTTGTGATCAATAATCACAGTTGCATATCCACATTCTATAAGATGCATCAAGGGCATCTCGGTGCAACGGCAAATCAGCATGCAACGTATAAATTCCTGCATGCAGCGTGCCACAGTAAGTGGCTGTGTTCATACTAACCCTGGGAAACTCAATAAGTTGGCGTGTGCCTGGGGTTGCAGCTGCGGTATGTGACTTGACTTACACACACTGTGGCCGTGGCATGAGGATTGGCACCCGACGCCAATCGTTCAAAGCACGCAGCTAGTGTTTCAGTGTCGGCAGCGTTTCCCCAACCACACCATGTGAAATAAGAGGACTTGGATGTGATTTTAACACTGTAAGCAAAGGGTTTGTCCTTTTCCACTTGAAATGTCCTTTGAGGTCCTGTAGCCCACAACCAAAAGAGAGGCGTGTTGGGATGGATAACCATGATTTCATTTAGAGCTCATATATACTATCTGATCTGCAGTGTTTTTAGCGCGAGGCTCACCATTGTCATGTAAGGGTTCAGTTAGAAGAGATGTTAGGCCTCTAATGACAACTGCCCTCTGTACCGTTTTCTGTAAAGCTACCAAGTTCAACTCAGTGCCATTTTTACACCTAAACTACCAAGTGCTCTTGATATTACCAAAGCTACTTTGAGTTCAATCATTAAAGGATGTTTCTTACCACTACTTTGGAGCTTTTGTGTGTCTTTCAATCCTAGCTGTACATGTTTTCATGCTCAGGAATAGAATAAAACACACGTAAAACATATTCACTTCTCCTCCATCTCCAGAGAAACAATATCATGTATTAGACCTGTGGAGAGTGATGACGCCTGCCTCTTTTGATTGAAGATTGAGTCAGCACACAGCCTGTGTTATAACTTAACAAATATTGGCTGATGATATCGGTTGCTTTAAAAAGAATGAAGCAGTTCACAACCAGCTGAACTGGAGAGGACATGAGAGGCCACAGTCACCCAGTGCCTCTTCTTCTAACATACTTGGAATAGCTATGAGTAAAACAGGGACACTGCGCTGTGTGTGTGTGTGTGTGGGTGTGTGCGTGTGTGCATACAGTATGCTCTTTCTCTAACATGATGTCCTTTGCTTTCTGGTACAGATGTATTTGTGGCCCGCAGCACATTTGGTTTAACATGCTGAGTTTATCGAGCTCTATGTGATACCGCTATCTGGTGGATGCAGGTAGTAACTGCAGCAGAGTTTGTATTCCTCACCGGATTATGAAACACTGCCTCTATGTGGTGCATTATGGGAATTACATCTGGATCCACGGTAGATTGGGAGGAGTGGGGGAGATTCTAAATGCCTCCCTTGGGTTTAGCAGATCATTTTTTCTCATTGAAGTATGTTAAAGTTCATTAACTCTCTATATGATCATTAGGCCTTGTCTGGAGCTCTGCTTGTTTGAGTGGGCGGATCTCCTCTGCCATTAGTAGGCCTTTACGGGATGGTGAGGAGTGATTTCTCCTATTTGTCTGTCCTCTATTATCCTCCAGTCAATCTAATGAATGCTCCTCCTCTGGTACCATTATGAAGGTTTTTATGGCACAACACATTATTAGAGGTAATAACAGTAGACAAATGACTTCTACTTTTGATCAAAATAGACAAACAATGATATGATCGCTCTCACACAAAACAAAATGTGCATATCTGAAAAAAGAAAAACATAAACCTGAGTACGGTGTGAGCTATGAGCTAGGTTACATCGTTCTTACATCTTTTTACAGAAACATAAGTATGTTTTAGCATTGCTTTGCTTCACCTTCACCTGCATCTAAGTACCCTAAAACAAACCATTAAAAAGTAGACAAACCTATTGATTTGTATGAAGAAAAAACAAGTGCAGTACATGGGAAACGGGGAGTAAAATACTACTAAAAGAAGTACCTCTTATTCTCTCCCAGTTATGGGGGTAATTGGCCAGGGTTGACCCCCAAAACTCTCCCCTGTCACTGTAATCTGATATGCAATACCTCACCCCTTGAACCCCTTTCACCCCTAACCCCTTCTCTAAAATCTGGAGAGCACCCTCATTGAGTAAAACCTAAATTCATGACCAACATGGGCACTCATATGCACACACACAAACGTGCACACAGTGGCTGCAAATGTGTGATGGGACGGACCAGACAGACTCTAGACAGATTTATCACATCATCCTAAACCAACACCTGTTTTTTTTTTTTACATTTCAACGAACATCATCAACTCCCACCCTCAGGCGCTTCTTTTTGGTAAATAGTTTTAATAACTAGCGTGTGCGTATAAACAGCAACTGACTGACTTGTAAAGAGAAAACCACAAAATCAGTGTGTTGTCAAAGATGAGCTGATACACAGTATTTCCTCAATGCTTTATAGGTGTCTGGGGGTTCCACACATTATCAAGGGGGAGCGCCATTGTTCCTTCGTCACAGGGTCAAGGACGAGACTGCGAAATAATCACTTTTCCCATTAATGTCCTAAAAACTCCCCTCTATCTCGTCATATCCCACCCAATGTCATTATCACCTCCTGCCCCTTCTCCTCTACAGGGAGATAATATTTTCTAATTTCTGGAACACAATGAGGGGTGATGCAAACAGAAGGTCCACCTTAATCTATCACTGCTCCTTCAAGGGTGCATGGGTGCACGGTGACAGGCACAACACCGCGGAGCCGGTGGGGAGGAGGGCAACAGACGCAATTAAGGCTCATGAAATGCAAATGGTTCTCTATGTCAGGGGTTGTGTGGGGGGGGGATGACTCTCCTAGTCCTGCTACCATCTGCTGGCTATCACCACCAGTAGAAAAACATCTAGGCCTGGGTAATTTGTAGCTTTAATAATTTTCTCCCTCAGCTGAAACAGAGAGGAGGAGATGTGGCTGAAGGGGCCGAGGAGGTGCAGCTGTCCAACGATAGAATGGTCACACGGTGATCTGACCCCACGCGGTACCACGGGCATAAACACACTTGCATGTGCACATGCAAGCATGCATACACATGCATGCAACCAAGCACTCAAGCACACTAACATATGTGGATGCACACACACACACACACACACACACACACACACACACACACTCTCACTCTGGCTCCCACTCCTACACAATACTTGCCTATACCCCATCAAAGGTGACCCTGGTCCAAGGTGTACTTCTACCCCAGCGGGTCCATAAATCCCTGTGGGTGTCTGGGGGTTATTTAGGAACATGATCCTTGGCCGCTGAGGGCCTAGCCATAACCCAGGCACAGATTCAGCCCCTGACTTTCCCTGGAGCGCCATTTGAAGGGGTCAAAGTGGACAGGGTGTGTTTTTTTTTCTTTTTCCCCAATGTCACAGCCATTCATTTGTCATGTGGAAAAGAAGGGCCTTATTGAACCCACAGGCCCAATGCCTTCTAGCCCTCATGGCCCCAACCTATTCCCAAGGTCAAGACTGGGCCCAAGGTCATCACCACACATACCTGACCCCTGACCCTGAGGGTGTCCATCATGTTCAGGAAATAAAGGAAAGACTGGCAGCTGATGTAGTCCCGGACTAAATCAACTTCATCCTCAGCCATACATCACAATCACTTACGCCAACATGCTCTCACACTGAGGGCCTAATCATGTTATTGGCAATGAAAGAGCTGAGAGGAGGACACAGAGCGCTGGACATGGCACAATCGGATAGACAGGAGCTTTGTGGTTGATTTAGAGCAGGCGGTGGTGTGGAAATAGGCCTCTCAGTCCATGAATAAAGACGGCGACTTAAACATTGCAGAATCCACCTTTAGCAGCTGGCGAACATCAGTGAACATACGATATCCAACAAAACGGCTCACTGTCCGCCTCATGAAATCCAAGTGGCTCTTGTAGCACTAATATTGACAGGAAAGCAGAGCCACACACATACTTATCATTTGGATCACAGGGGATCGTTAAAAAGATCAATGCCTTTTAAGCTGAAAATCCTTCCACTGACAGCAGAACATCTGCAGCAGACCCCGAGTGCATCATACGTGTCGCAGTGTAAACGACGGCGAGTCATACGTGAGCAGCATGGAGGGCACATGCCACACAAGATGGTCAAAGCATGCCCCGGCACCCGGGTTTGATTTCAATGCAACCCGCTCTCAAAGGGGTGTGATAGGAATCTCTCGGGTCTATATGGAGCAAATAGCACTAGCAATGTGCCATTGTAATTATAGCCAGGAGGGTACCTTGCGCACATAGTGGTCTCACACACACACACACACACACACACACACACACAGAAGTTGCAAAACTGCAAGCTGGAGGAAAAAAGAGAGGAAGACTTGGAAGAAAGTTTCAGCTCTGACTCTGGCCTGGCTTTGAGCTCAGCGAACAAGATTCTCTTCAACTCTTTTCAACTCAGACAGACAGTCAGACAGACAGATAGACAGACAGACAGACAGACAGACAGACAGCTCTCATGGGGCCCAGTAAAGCTTGATCTTGGACGGATGGACGGCAATAAAAACTCTCTGAATGGCTGTCTATGAAGCCTCATAAATTCCCCAGGCAATAACAGGACCTCCTATGGGAATGGAATACTCAGCAGCCAAGTTATTTAGGCCTGTGCTGCATTTTAAACAGGCGGATTTGAGAGCCACATTCATTGGGGGTTATGAAGATAGGTTTTTACGATCCATCCCATTCCACTCTCCGATGACATGCACACACATACACAGAAACGCACAAAAGCAGACACACATACATACACACGCACACGCACACACACACACACAAATGCAGAGACATAGACACACACAGGCGTTGGTACACGCACGCTTCTACACTTACACAGAGCATAGATTGAGAGATATGGGTAATGATGTTAAGCAAGCACAACATCGGACGTCTGAGCACAGTGAGCTGTCTGTCTGTCTGTCAGTGAGGGCGTCCGGCTTTAAATCAGTCTGATGGAGGAGGAAGAGGCAGTTATATGAGCCAGAAATAAAACTGCTGGGATGTTTGGGATGACAAAGAATAAAAAGATGAAATTCCTCTTTCTGTGCTCGTCCTTCTGCACAGTGCCCTGTATCTGACTCTGCAAAGTTCAGCAGAATGGTGGCGCCTTCAAACCCAGTAAGCCTCTGTAGACAGCAGTTACCATTGTGCAAGTCCCCCATCATGCAGCTATCCTGCAGTACTGCAGCAGCCTCTCTAGTCTGTTCTTGCTTGAATGGTGTGAAATAACTGAAATAATACAGTTTTGTATTGCAATACAAAACTGGAATGTTTTAAGTCATTGTGATGGCTGAAAACACAATACAATTTGAATTTTCCAAACAATTCCTAATGCTCTTTTCCAAATTTCTTCTTCCTCTTCCATGCTCATTCCAAGGAATGCTACACTGTGGTAGCCCTTTTTAAATGCCATTTAATAGAGTGTACACAATAACATAATGTATCCCAATTTTGAGAGAATTGTTTCAGTGCCAAGCAGCGATGTGTTTTGCTGCCACTATCTGGACAGTGTGTGTGTGACAGCACCAAACGTCTTCTCCGCCTATTGTTGTGACAGAATTGAATCCACTCAGCAGCTCAAAACAAAGCATGTCCTAGAACCCTATAAAGGACGCCCTCAGATGAATGCCCATTTATTTATGGTGCTGAGAGGTATATACACAGCTCGTAATTATGATATCACTCTCCTTTTGAACAACTGAGAGAAAGTGACAGTCTCTCCATCCTCAGAAACAGAGAAGAGAATAGAGACTGGAACCTAAAGGCTAATGAAACTGTGATTAGTAAACCTAATCAGTCGGCTACTTTCCTCAGCATTTGGTTCCTAAAAAAAAAAAAAAAAAAAAACGGAAGAAAGTCAATTGCCATTCATCTACATGGAATAGAGACAGTGTGATTAGTGGAACAAAGACAAATGCTGTAATCTCCCCTCAATGGAGTCTCTGCCATGGCCCATCAGGAGATAGCGGGCGGGGGCTGATAGCATGGGCGCTAATGAATAATATGTCTGTGGTAGTCATCAGGCCTCGGTGTGTTTCACCGTCTGGTCCTGAGTGCCCATATAGCTGGAAAGCTGTGGAATCCCCGGGACAAAGGAGCACAGGGAGAGACAGGGGCTTGGGGGGAGATAAGACAGGATGTGGACACCGCACACATATAAATCCACAGCAAATACACAAATCATGCAGGTACATAACAAAAAATACTTTATATGTGTACATGCATGTGTTGATTTTGGTGATAAGCAGTCATTGCTGTTTTGTTTTTTTTTGCCCTGAAAAGACCACATATTTTTCCTTGGTTTTTTTGTTGATGAAGTTTGTTTATGTAGGTGATGTTCTTTTCTTTGTGTGTTCAGCCTTGGTAGCTATCGCTTCTCATGCTGACAACTGAATTCTTCTTCTATCAATCCCAAACAAACTGCAGTTGCTGCTGCTGCGTAATGCATCATTTCCTGTACGCCAGAGGATGTTTCTCTTGAAAGACCTGCCTGGCACCGGGTATTTAGAACAGCAAAAGCTTTCATGAGCTGGGTATAAGTATAATTACCACTGTGTTATATCAACAGGCGATAAAGAGTAGTGAAACAAAAGTTTTAAAAAAGTCCCCACTCTCAACCACACACACACACACACACACACACACATGCACACACAGATATACACACACAAAGGTCTGTTCAGGTTTTAAAGATATCATTTCCACACCTTAAAGTTTTTTTTTTAAATGCTTAGAGTGGATCATTTATCAAAAAGACATGTTGATGGACTCCGGTCAGACGTACGGTATGCATGCATGTGAGTGTCTGAATGGTATTGTACAGGACTGTTGGTTTGCCTAGCCCCCTGTTGGCCTGGCTAGCTTATAAAAGCCCTCCCCTTCATCACTAGGAACACTGTTGCAATTGCAGGTCAGTGCTGTAAATCACACACACACACACACACACACACACACACACACACACGCATGTCTGGATA
>CABFOQ010030834.1:0-24116 GCA_900660455.1 Gephyroberyx darwinii
CGCAGACCCTGCTCGGACGCGGCTGCTGCTGGCTCCCTCTTCGCTCCACCCCTGAGTCCGGCTTGACTCCTCCGTCCCTGCCGAACTCCACTCACCACGCCAGCCTCTCACACTGACGAGTCCACTCGCTCACACATACACACGCACGTTAAAAAGGCCCGGCTGCAATCAGGCTTAATTGCCCGCAGCCGGTCCTGGATCCAAGGGAGAGTCAGTCCACCGACTCAACTCTCCCTTGGTTCCAAGCTAAGCCTCACCCCACCCTCCTCCCAGTCCGCCACAGATTTAGGGCGCACTCACACTAGGCCATCCGTACTGCGCCCGGGCACGGTTGACGCCCAAAGTCTGGTTCGTTTGACTAGTGTGATCGCTCCGTACCGTGCCCGGGCCCGCTTGGATTCGGGCTAGTGTGATCGCTAATCGTGCCGGAGCGCGGATCCCGAACATGTCAATGATGCGTAAAAATCTTCTTATACGTGCAGCACGATTAACTGAAAATCGCTGCGTTGCATAATTGATAAATCTATACGGCATGTGAGAGGGCTGTGTGTCACCGCACCCAAAGCGACTCCAAATAAGTAAAAGTAAAATGATCAACTCCACTGTGCTGTGCAAAAGCGCTTTTCTTCAACACAAGAAGTTGCATCGTGATGATGTAAGCGGGCCCGGGCCCGGAACGTTTAAGTGCAGTGTGAGCGCAGGCCAGCGGGGGAGTGGGGAGGGGGGACAATCGTGCTCCGGCACGGTTCAAGCCAACCGGGCCTAGTGTGAGTGCGCCCTAAGTCCTGATGTCCCCTTTAACTGGTGTGTCTCATAAGGAACAGCAAGACCAACCACAGGTTAAGCCCTATACTAATTCCTGGGTGCTCTATAGTCAAGCATGAAAACAAAGGAAAGATTTTTTACAAGTTAGTGTACTTATTGATCTACTGTTACTTCAATTGACAGTGTTTCAGCTGTAGGGATCATCGCTTCAAGAGTACAATAATTTCAAAACAATGAATGAGATGCATTAGAGGTAGAGGTTATTAAAGCTGGGGGGCATCAATAATATGCTGCAAACAGTGGATGCTAGGAAGATTAAAAGGTGAAATTCCCTAACTAGCAGACTGACTGCACACCAACAACAGGTGTCACTTGTAGCATTGCAAACACTTTTGGAATGTTTTTGCTTCACCTTTATTTGCCACACTGGACACAAAAACACCACAAGAGGTAAGAAGAGAGAAGCTATTGGCAAGAAGATTGACAAATGTCTTGCAACTTTTCTTTGCTGCCAAAGCACACCACTAAAAAGGTCTTGGTTGAAGTTTTGAGGGGATCAGAGAGAACAGGAGGAATAGGGAGGAAGATGCACTATAAAAAGGAGGGGGGAGGGGCATGATCCCTACAGGTGAAATAAAAATCGTCAATAGATGGTCTCTCTACAATGGAGCCTACTGACTGCAGCCTGCACCCTCCCTCTGTCCAATGAAACAGATGCAATAGAAACGGATGAACAGAATTCAGTCAAAGGGAATTTAAAAAGGGTAGACCTTGTGGAGGCCTGCCGTCAAAGCCTAGCTGTGTCAAGATGCACAGGATGACACACCCCTTTTCTTCCTATTACAAGCCATAAACATAATGGAACATTGTGATTAATATCAAATAGTCACAGCTTGAATTCATTACATTTCATATTATCATTACTGAAACGATTCAGATATAAGCCAAATGTTCTCCAAGTGCTGTTAAATTATGCACTTTTTAAACAAATGAAACAAGGTGAATGTAGAATTCAAGAGGTGTTTACCTTTTGTTTTCTCTTTTCCTCTAATGCCCTCATTTTTGGCAAATTCTAAATTTGAAACTACAACAAATACTGTTGATAGATCAACTCAGACATTAGTAATGAATGTCAGTGTTAAAAGCAATCTCACAGGCAAGCAAAAAAGAAAAAGACAAATGTCACCATCACTTTGAGGAAGTCTTCGATGCATTGCACTTTCATTATTTCACACTGAAGTACATAGAGTGACACTTTCTATGATGGTACATTATACTAGGACACAGGATGAGGCGCAATCATCTTAAACACAGCCAACATACTTTCTTTTTTGTGTTGTCAATATAGTACTGAGAATACCTGACTGTTATTGAATACTGAATCACTGGTTTCACTACACATGGGCAGCTTGCTTTATTAGCTGTATCAATTCAGGGGAGGGGCACAATGAACATTTAGCTGTAGACATAAGGTACAGGACCCTAAACTGAGGACTTCTCAAAAGACAGATGAAAGTAGGAGAATGGAGGCCTACGTTGTTGTTTCGACTCCATTTAACTCCAAATGGGCCCCAAGTTCCAGTCAAGTGGTGTGATTGGTAGGTTTAAGAAAGATGGGTGAAATGGAAGGAACACATTCCCATCCAAACTCGCCATAACCTTAAAAGGTCTACTTGGAATTTAGATCACATCAACACCACCATGAATTATCAGTCAAAGTCCAGTCTTGATAGTCTTGATAGTTAGAGCATGGCACTAACACCACCAGGATTAGGTGTTCAATTTCAATTGTGGCCATGCATACTCAAAACATATGCACTTACGGAACTGCAGGTGCTTTGAATAAAAACGTGCACCAAATGTCATTATTCCTTAAATTCAACTGGTTTCAGCAAACCACACCATGACCTAGTGATGGGATTTTTTTTCAAAGTTGTGTCTAAAGTTTCTGATAGCATACAGTTCTTCCTCAAAGCACAGAGATGTGTCTTTCCACCAATTTTATCCGGACAGTAGCTGGCTTACTTTGGTGTTCATATTCTGGGAGAACTCCAGTATGGTGTCCACTCTTGTCCAAGCATCCGGATGCTCTTTCAAGTGTGTCAGCACCTCTTGTGCCATTCTTTGCTGTAATGCAGGAATGGGTGGCATTAGATTTAAGGTATACAACACAAAATATATACTCCTGAAGGGCCGTGAAGAGAATTGCAAATGCATTTTAGAAACAAACGAGAAAAAATATTGCTAGTCTTGTCTGTGTTGCACTGTCAATTGTTAACCCAAAAGAGAACTGTTCTATAAATGTGTCAGACAGATTTGTTTCACATATACAACAGGAGAAGAAGCATACACATACACAACCTCTTTTAGGTCAGGTGTTAAAAGTAGACTTGAAGCACAAATGAAGAGATAATGCCTGACAAAGACCAAAGTCAGTTTATTTGTTTCGCAAGGTACAAATGTTATAATCCTCTGACATATACAACCCAGATCAAAAAACATCTCATATCACAGAGCTTAGAGCCTATATTTCTGATCTGCTACGCTACTTACCTGTGGTCCCACTCCATGATATAGACAGTTCACCACATTATCCAGCAGGTTGATATCCAGTTTCTGGTTGAAGTCCAGCAGCTGCTGTGCTGCATGGTCTGCTAACATTGTCATAATTGCTGGCATAGAGCTCTGCAAGGACAGAGGAGGGAGGGGTATGTGAGAGCACAGAAAACATTCAGCAGGCAAAGTCATGTGAACTGTGTGTTTAGAAACAATTCCAAACAGCTGACCATGTTACAAACATCCCTACGCAGCACCAATGCTCAGTCATTCTAATTAGTTATGCTTATGTTGTCACAAGCCTCAGAGATTGTACAAAAGCGTAAAAAGGAAAAGAAAGCTGTGTCAGTTGTTCTGTTAGCCTGTTCTATATTGCGCAATTTGGCAGCAAATGGCCAAAACTACTTTCTGGTCTGCATCAAGAGTCAGGACTTGAATCTAGGACTCCTGCAGCAAAGACAAATTAACTATTAATTCTCTTGAGGGTTGACTGAATTCTTACATGGCTAGAATCACTGTATTGCCACTGTATGTTCTGAATGTTTTGAAAACTCATCTTGACATGTATTACATTGTTGATGGTGGGGCCTAACACTTATCCTATATCATACTGCCAAAAATAGGCAAAACCTGAATTGCAAAAGGTGAGTAACTTATATCTTGCACAAAACTAAGGTCAACTGCATGTTTCGACTTGTTTAAATAAGCCTCTTAGAGTATTGCGTATGTATAGTCGTTTCAATTGTTTAATCGCCAGACAGATTTTGCACCGATCGTCAATCCTGACTACTGCTCAGCGATCATACTAAGAAGGTTAACCGAGCCACGTGCCGGATATACTATGCGACGTCACGTTGTTTACATCTGTAAGTGACAAGTGCTCACTCCTCCTAACACTGACCACAAGTGGGCTGGTAACGTTGGCTGTTCAGACCGAAAGAAAGAATGGGAAACGTTACCAATGTGCAAATGTTTGATAACGTTACTGGTTACTTAGCTAACGTTAACAGCCTGCATACGTCACTACTTAACTGAAACTGCTAACATTAGCTAGCCGTTAAGCCATTTAGTTACCAAGAGCTCTGTCCCCTTTCGCATACTTCATACTGTTAGAAGCTGTCGCATAACCAGTTCACATTTGCCCCTTCCTCGACGGTTAGTACCATCACCCTGACAACCAGGCAACGCTCCAACCACTCCCACTGAGGATGCGATGGATGGATCGCGCGCTGACACCAGTTTTATAAAAAATGTATATATTATAAAATAGAAAAGTAACAACATTGTTAAAGCTGGCGTTATCTCATTCAGCCACTAATATAATTCGCTACGGAAAGTATATCTCCTCTCAAGCTCAACTAATTTATTCAGATTCTACTCCACTGGCGCGTGAGATTCCGCAAAGAAAGTTAATGTTAGCTAACGCTAAGACCTAGCAACGTGAACTTGACATCCGCTCACATCACGCACACGAGTGATGTTGCCGTGGTGGGACAGGCACTGATTTAATCAAACACCGTTGGATTTCTTATTCATTTGCAATACCACACTTAGAAGATGCGATTAGTTTTGCATTACGTTGAGTTACAGTACCTTCTATTGGCAGCTAGCTAATCCTTAAAAGTGTAAGTAATGTTACTGTTGAGCTAAATGCTAGCTAGCGAGCAGTAGCTAACCTACTTGCTTATGCCACTGATGCTATCCTTTACATTCTAGATTCTATTTTCAGAAGCACTATGAAAGATTGCATGTTACATAGCCAAACTAAAATCACTTTTAAACCTCTTATAAAGTTAAACCCAAATAATTATAGCATGATTGGTTTGCACTGCAACCCAGTTACCTACCTAAAGTCCAAGGCTCTGACTGAAAAGAGTGGCTTTTGCCAAAGAAGCTATAAGATATACAATTAAGATATACAACAATTCTGTATTACCACTGTAGATTGGAAAAAGATTTCCTATGTCTGCAACGTTGACTATCTCCAATTCCAGCAATGAGTGATGGCTGGCTGATAAGATCCACTGATGTGGATTCCAAAACTACAATCACGGCAAGCTCAGGATTATGTCACTCCGATACATTTTACGAAACAAAATAAACCTTAATTCACAAATTAATTCTTTACTTAAATAATTTTGCAGCGGGGCGGTATGGAGATGGTGTGCCTGCGCCTCCTCTCCTCTCTCAAGCAACTAACTCGTAACCGGTTGAAACCGGTTCAGACTGGGAGATTCCATCTCGGTTTAGTTTTCAGCCGATGGCGCCGCGGAAAGTTTGGACTGGAGTTACGCCCACATCGAACTGCGATTGGCCATGTGTTGGCTGGGGACTTCCTAGTTGGTATTCTATTGAATGATTCAGCTGTCAGTTTATTTCAATTCGCTCAAGCGCCCACGCGACTACTCCGCCCGTGGAGAAAAAGAGGGCAGACTCCCATGCAGAATGGACTTCTCGATGACTCCACTTATCAGAATGGCAAATAGCCCTGTCACCACTATTTTATTATCATTTATCAGACTGAATACACGCATTGCTGTCATTTATGTAAGTGTTTAATGATATCATTACACGTGCAGATAATATACCACGGTCAGTGTAATGGCGTTTTTATTCATTTAATCCACACAGCGTCAGTTCATGTGTTCTGCGACGTATGAATGTAATATTTCCGGAAAGGATAATATGTGTTTCGTGCAGGTACACTGTCGGCAGAATGGCCGTGATAAACCACAATTACCAATCGTTTGCCTGTTGCTTGTAAGCTGGTAATTTTCCACCAGCCACGGGTGGGAGTGGTTACATGATCATGAACGCACGGGGTTAGAAAAACGACCTGAAGGAGAATTCGCGAATGGGAAACAATAATAAAGGGTACGGTGGACTTCGGAGCTATATAGTAACAACAGTGAAAGCCACAGCGATATCTAGTAGCTTTGTGTCAGGTTTACTAATTGGAGAGTAATACACCCCATGCACCGCTGTCAACTGAGGATGCAAACATGACAGCGTTTCTCTGCCCCCCCCGCTCTGTCGTCACGTGATACAGCGCGCTACTTGATGGAAAAATACTGGATTTGGTTTGTAGTGGAGGCAATAGACAACCCAGTAAAGTCATTCAGGGAGTATTTCGAAGGGCGTTTGAGACTTTACCCAGCAACACTGTCATCTCCTCAGTGCTTTATGTTTCTGAAAGCCATATAGTTCATATAGAAAGAAATATTGGTAATGCGCGCCGTTTGAAGTGCTCTGACTTTGAATTGCTATTTATGCAAAGTCATGTAGTTTATGCTGCAAGTCCATAACATGTATTTGGGTTGGAAGGCAAATGTCATCCAGTCTATTACTGTTTTTTTGTGCCCTTTGATTTGGGAGTGTAAACTTTAAGGATATCTGGTAATACTTTGTGTTGCTTCTAGGGCATAAGCACACCATGGCAATATTAATCATTAAACTCAGCATTGTATAATACCCACCATGTAATATATGTCATAGTTATATTTCTGATTAGAATGTAAGAATCGTGCATATGTTTTAAATATGACCATGATGCACTCACAATATACTTAAAATAAAGTGTTACTGAAACTGTATTTATGCACAGCAGAGTTTAATAGACAATGTTTCCCATCATATACGTAAGTTACCTGTTACCTCAATTATTATATCTACACATTTTTGGTGTCCTTGGATCCTTACGCTTTGACAGCCCAGAGAGTGGGCCTATATCTGAGCCTTTGGTTATTAACAAACAAGATTTCAAAGCCTATTAGCTTTGTGTTGATTCATAAATGCTTAACAGACCATTTGGTTTACCCTCCATGCTGTCACATTCCTAGAATCCTTTACCCCAAGAGGAGAAAAACACACATTCACAGACCAAAACAGGTCAGCCCACTTTCCAGGAACACAATAGTCTTTGAATGACCTCTGTCTCAGGTTCAAGTTAGCAAGAGATATAGGGGATTATATCTATCGGCAATATTGATATAGGTCTATACACACACTCCATCTTATGACTGTTGTCTGCTTTGGTTTATCATCAGTTATGTTGAGAATATTTCACAGGCAATTGTCCACACTTGTGTTGACTGTTTTTGATTTTGACTATTATAGCAGATTTGCAAGCAGACAAGTGTGCAGGCTATTTTGTCATCTCTCCTATACTGTTATAGTGAGCTATTCTATGTAGGGGATTTTCTCAACATGCATCCATTTAGTGCATCGGTATCCTGTCTTGCAGTCAAATCTGTCTTCCAGTTTTCAAGAGTAAAGGAAATCATTAAATTCCTTAAAACTGTATTTTGAGTGCAAGTAAGAAAACATGCTGAGAGGTAAAAGTTGTATTGGCCACTTAGTGTATGTGACTGGCCAATGTCAACTTGGTACAACTATTTATTTGGCTCCAGATCCCTCAACTAGTCCCTAAATGCTCTTGCTCTACACAATTTATCTGTATTAGTGGCAGTGATGTAGTGGTAAATTAAAAAAGTGGATTAACAGTGATCATCAAACGACAATCATAAGTAAAATCAATTTTAGAAAAACATCAATCTATTTTTTTCCCTTACTTCAATTTGATATTACTATAATATATACTATGAATTTATATCATACATATTTATATTTATAATTGTGGGAAAATGAGTGTGTACTGGGTGTACCCTCCACTATATTTTCGTTATTGGTGTCAGTTTGGGTATCGCTTGTCGAAATGGGACAATGGCATTCAAATTGAACACCTTAAAAATCAACTCGATTCAGTACAGCTTGAGGAAATGAAGAAAATCACTTCTAATAAGGAAATCATAAAAAGCCAACTGCCTTAGGGCTTTAACTGTCAACACAACCGAGCCTCTCTCTCTCTTGCTTCAGTGCTGGAATTCATTGTTACACGTGTGAGATTTGGTGAGCAACCTCACTCAGGATTAGGCTGGTCAAATCTTGTTCTGTCTGGTCGGGGCAGGCCGGGTCATTTACATACATTATAATTGCATCACACAAGGGGGCTGACCCTCGTGTGCCAATCAAAGGGTGTTGCTCACCCTGTTCTTGTCAATTCATTTCAACTTTATTGTCATGATACTAAGCCGGAGCACACCTAAAACAAAAAGTAGGTTGTGATCTCACCAAAACAAACAGTGCAAATGGTGTTATAGTGTATATACATACTATAAATAAAGGCAATACAATATAAACAAGATACAGTGCAGTAGGATAAAATATAGATGCAATACAGATATGTAGATCTATATAAAAGTGATGAAGAATGTGCAAATGTCAGGTTCTGATTGCACGCTGAATGTTAATCCCTGGAAAGTATAGCTCAAAAAGGGAATGGGAACATTTTGTGATTTTTAAAGTGTCACCGTTGAGCACCGTGTCAGAGGTATTGTACAATATAAACAATGCGACAACAAGGTCAACCTGTCAATCATAATTTTTGATCTCCTTGACTGTAATATGTTAAAACCAGACCACATGCCCACAATTGGCGTGACAAATTTATTTTGGGATAAAAACACAATGGCTTATCAGGTAGCCTACTACAGTCATCTCACTATGTAAACACATAACAGTGCCATCTTGTGCCACTGAAGTGTGTGAGATTGTAGAATTTGAATTGTGATCCAAGAGCACCGTCTGCTGGAGAAATGAAAAACATACTCTCTTATTGAAGGCCACACCAACGCACAATTACAGAAACACAGTGGAAAGTGGTTCACTCACACATAAGTAAAACTTTATTTGAATAGCACATTTCACACACAAGGAAATTCAGTGTGCTTTACATAAAAACAAAGTAAAACCCATTTAAAGTAGTGTCGTAAAATACATATCACATGGAGAAAGAGTAGCCTCCCTCCAGAATGCACATATCGCAAACACACACACACAGATAAAACCAAGTCAAAGCTTCATAGAAAAGAAAAGTTCTTAGTCTACTTTTAAAAGAGGTTAGTGTTGGAGCACACCTCAGCACCTGAGGTGTTGGGGCACACTTCAGGTCCTCCGGCATGTTATTCCATCAACTGGGAGTGTAATAGCTAAAAGATTTTGATTTCATCTTTGGAACAACTAAGATTTGAAATCTGGCTCATATCTTGTAAGCAAATCTGTATTGTATCATGGGGCCAGGATATTTAGAGCTGACGTGTAGCTGAAGAGAACTGTTTACTGGAAGCCAGTGCAAGAAAGTGTATAATGCTTTCACTTCTGCTTGTGCTGAACACTTATGTTATCTAAAAGCAATGAAAACTGTTAACATTCACATCATGATGAAAATACTCCTAGATTCAATAAAGGGTTATTTGCTTGTTAAACTGATAGTTTTGTATAGTTCTAATAGATGTAGCTTGGTCCATTGCTGATATTGATGCAGGTCCAATGTATTCAGTGCAGGAACAGAAGCTTGTCCTCACTTAATGCATCATTCTAGATCTGCTTATTTGGGATGTATGGTAAACATAATACATCCTTCCAGAGAGAGAGAGACAACCTTTCTCCAATTTCTGTAAAATGCAATGCCAAAACCTCTTTTTCACAATGACATCCCAAACGACCTTAGGTTGACATTTTGAACTGACTCCTGCTCATAATTCTGTAGAAATCTCATATTTGTTATGCTGGCCTACATGTTTCTCGACACCAGTATTTCTCTGAGGTTTTCGTTGGCAGGGCTGAGAGGCTGCTGAAATAGTTTTTTTAGACACAAATCCTCCCCATTGCAGTTGATTCAAATGAAATATTTTTTATTCTGGTGGCTATTCCACCTACCCATTTGTGAGTGCCAGTCTCAGATACTGAGAAAATAATATGCAGAGAGTCAATCGAGTAATCAGTGTTCAGGTTCACTAAAAATGCAGGTCATAATTGGAGATAAATAGACCAAGGTAGTTTTAACACTACTGGGCCTAGTCACTCAAAGTGCACTCTTTGGTATATGGTCTCCCAGCGTTAACAGCTTCTTTGTACTGATGTAAAAATGTCTGTCTATATATTGACCATTGGATCCCTCTGTCAAAGCACTCCTGGAAATGTCAAAACAAAAAAAAAGGACAAAGAAAAGGGTTCACTTTTGTACTGTTAGCCTAGCCAGCAAAATGTCAGTACTGTACAGAACCATTTTGTTCTGGTAAAACTGAATTTGGACCTTAAGACAACGTATATGAACAGAGATCTCTAAACTACCATCTTCAGGAAACCCACTGACAAACTCAAATCTACATGCTGATAGTTTCCATCCTACCAACTTGAAGTAATAATATGCAGCATATTCATACACTCTTATACAACACAATAGTGATGCAACCTATACTCAAGTTATGAAAACGTTTACATCTGCTGTTCTAAGCATCTGGTGTCAGGTAGGGCTTTACTGGGAATGATCCTCTGGTGCACAGGAAGTGATGTTGGTTGGTTGTAACTAGAGAGCCACAGCAGAAGTTAACCAAGCTGGCTTACTAGAGGCTAGGTGATTTTCCATAGACACTAAAAATAGATTTGGTTGAAAACCACCTGGCAGCTCTGTTACATAAGCAATAATAACATACACTGTCACACCTATGATTATAATGCAAAGTAGGCTATTGCATACCACGATTAAGACACCCAGGGAGGATGGCACAGCACACAGAAACAAGGTATAAGGAGTTTATTCTCACAGAATGCACCTGGAGTGCATGATCCCCAGGAGTGCATGATCCTCAGACATAATGCAGGTATTTATCCCCTTAGCCCCTCCCACTTGGCACAATCCAATTCAATTAAAGGGGGAAGTAGACTCATTAATCATTTTTACATGGGTTTCACTTTCATGTCTTTAACACATTTACAGATTATTCCATAGCAATTTCACACCAATAAAGAAATCTCAATATAATCGTTTTGGCGGAACCAGGACGTCGCTGGAGAAGAGTGACAGGGGAGAGGAGACCCTGGCTTCTCAGTTGGAATTTCAGGAAGGAACATTTCTATAATTTTTGCTGAACGAAAATGTGTGCAAATGTATGTACTTTAAAGCTAAGTTAGTCAATGAATAAATATCACCTCGTTCTACAACAACTTATATCAAGTTATCTAGTTATATAATGTATTAGAATAGGCAGAAGTCAACCAGAGAGATCACAAAGAGATTCATTAATAACAAGAGCAATGATTTAATTTAGAGTAATCTTGGAGTTTCTGATAATTAAATTAAATGAAGAGTAAAATGGAATCAAATTAGGAATATCTGAAGTTGTACAGGTCAATAAAACAACCCTGTCTGGCATTATGAAAGTTGCTGAGGTTGTAGTTGAACTCTTCCTGAATTGTGTTTTTTAAAAGATAGATGTGAGGATATCAATTCTTGAATTGTGTCACCACTACCAGGACAATCCCAAAGAGAAGCACGTATGTATACAAGAATCAATACCTTCAACTAATGAGTTTAACTAATAAATTAAATTTTAACTGGGACAAAAACATTCTGTCGCTTTCATCTGAATGCACCCTGGCCGTGGGAGTTGCAGCGTGGCGCTCCTGGGAAATGTAGTTCCCGTAACCGCCCCCAATGTTCTTACAACATTACGGTGACGTTTGTGCAACGCGATATCATGCGCTGGAAAATTTGCTTTCATAACAACATCCGCTACTGTGGTGATTACAGAGACGTTGCAGAAAGGTTTTCGAAAGGTTTCCAGAGACGTTTCGTTAGTGTGCGAGTTGGGATAAATTAATGGAGCACAATGGAGATAATTCCGGCTGGGCGATACAACGGCGAATGGAAGGTTTGGTCAACAAACATATGGCAGACATTGCGGTAGAAACACTCCAGCAAAGGCTGTGTGCCGTGTCCGACGAGATGCACAGTCTGGCTGAACATGTATCCAGACGCTCGGAGGATATTCCCAAAAATGAGCCGCGGCAAGGAGATGTCAACTTGGACACGGAGTCGCTCCCCGCAGCCTACAACACTGGGCTCAGTGAAAAGTTGATAAGTGGTGCATCTGCGGGTAAGGTCTTTAACTTTGGTGTGCGGTAAAACATCGCTCACACAGACACAGGCTACAAACCCAGAAAACATCATCTAAGTTAATGTTTGTTTAACCTATTTTGTTTGTCGATCCCGACTCATCTTAAAAGTTGGCTAATACACTTGTCAGACCCCAGCCAAAATGAGAATTGATTTTGTACAATGTCTACTATTTTCTTGCCCTCCCTCAATGATATTAAATGATTAAATGATATCCCCACTCCAAGTTTGCACCATCTCCTATATATCCTTGTATGTTTCAGACTGTTTGACTGCTGGGGAAATGTGGCTGAATTGCATTGTGTATTTTATTTTTCACTCATATGAATATTTCCTTCTCTTCTGGGGTGTTTCTTTGAAAAAAAAAGAAAGAGACCTTGATCTCAATGAGACTACATGATTAAATAACGGACGAATTAAAGATGAAATGGAAAAAAATAGTTTAGTATAATAGTACATTTTAATGCATAAAAGCAAAAGCAAAACTTTACAGAAATGTATTTGGAAGCCATGTCTTAAAATAAAATCACATCAAGGGAGCAGTCAGGATCAATGCCCCCTCTAAGATGATTGTTAAAATGTCTAGATAAAAATATAGTATCATATTAACCAAATAATACCTTGTCAGTCACGTTGCTCCACTTTGTCCAGAACACACACAGCACCCCTCCCTATCACGCTCTCTCTCTCTCTCTCTCTCTCCAGAGACTGTTGCTCAGCGGAAGATCATCTCCCTGCTGGTGGAGATCAAGGAAGAACAGCAGAGGCAATGGGCGGTGCTGAGGGAGCTCCAGGCCCGACTCCAGGGCCAGGCCAGCCACGAGGAGGAAGAGGAGGAGGTGGAGTCCCTGGACATGGACCTCCCCCTGAAGACCCTGGAGCAGCTGGATGAGATGGAAAGGCTACTGGAGGACCCAACAGCACAGAGGAGAATGGTACTGTGAATGGCCTTCTTGAACTGTGTGTTGGTCATGGTAGCATTATGACATATGCTCAGTACTTGAAAGTGACATTGATACCATCTCTATGAACTGTAGGTGTCTCACCTGTCACGGATGGGTGGAGCTACGGTGGACGACGCAGTGCGGCGACTCATGCAAGCCGTGCTCTCGTTCGCCGTCGGCTCTGAGCTCAACTGGGTGGGCCGTGGTCAGAAGAGGAGCTTCAGAAACACTCGCCTCCAAGGGGTCCTCTTCCGTAAGTGGGCACACTACGCGAAACCTACAGTATGTACTGAAATAAAGACAAATGCAAGCCCTGAACCAAAACCTTATAAATCCAGACAAAGCAGAAGTATAGAAAAGTCTTCAGGATTCACAATACTGAAAAGGCATAGTCCTTAAATCCCCTGTACTAAATGAAAAAAATTTTACAGACGTGGTTCAAAATTGCTTGTATTTGGATTCAAGTAATTTGTTAGGAAAAGTAGAGGCAGACTGCAGTGCACCATTGATATATATTTTTAAGTATGTTTCTATGTGTTAAACCCAATAAAGATAATCTACCAATCAGGACAAAGGGCTTTATTTACAGTATAGACATTTACATAGACAAAACCTTTTCCAGTGCAGCAAAATAGTCTGTATAATATAGTGTCAGCCCAGTGTAAGTTCAAGTATCCGATGTCAAGGATCACAGTATCCATGCGATGTAACACTCCCAGATAGCAGACTAACACTGAATCAGAGTGGAATCATTGTTAATGCATGAGCGCTACGATCATTGATTCGTCAGTTTTGCACCCGGAAATATTGTTCAGTAATGTTCTTCAGTCATTGATTTAACATCAAATTAACATTAGCATGATATAAAACGAACCAGCTTCGTGTACAGAAGGAGTCTGTGGTGACTTGGCAGTAATATGCCACATGTCAGTTTGACTTCCTTTCTATTGTGAACTAAGCGGTGCTGCAATTGACGTGGTTTTCAGTTAAGTCACCAACTCAAAAGAAAAGGAAATGAAAGCTCTTTCAACCAGACACAAATTCAAATATTGTGTTAACGGTGCCATTGTACAGTCAATCATTGATTCAGTGTTAGCCCGCTATCTCTGACTGGGTTGCACAAAGGCTAATCTCCGACCTCGCCACCAACGTGTAGGTGCTCTGAAACGAACGCCAGTGGGTAAGGAGGCCACGCATCACCAGTATGCTGACGTGGTGAAGAAATGGCTGCGGTTCGCCCCATTCAGGCAGGGAGGGAGTGGTCGTCGCTACTACAGACCCCCCATGGAGTTCCCAGATTCCTAAGAAACAAGTCGAATCCACCACCGACGGCTGCACAAAAATAACCCATTACTCACCTATTCCAAGATAAACTTAAAGGGTTCTACTCCGAGACCAGATATCTGCATTTTATTTGAAAAATGAAATGCATGCTCTCATGAAATGATTGCTAAAATGATCAGTTTTCTTAAAGGGATACTATCACTTTGTACATTTCTTTTTATTATTTTTCCTTGTTTAAAGAGGCTTATGAAGAAATATTTTCCCAATAATGTGATGTGTGGTGAAGAAAAGCAAGCTACTAAAAATGTCACGATGTACCTTTAAGATCTTTGGTTATGAAATGGACACATTTTGCAATCGTCTGTCCCTTTTGAAATATTTGGCGGTGCAAATCTGCTAAGTGTGCTATCTGCTAGCACACTTATGTTTTGTTTACAAATGGATGTAGGTGTCTTGGAATGAAACCCCTTCGCTGTTTTATATTTCTGTATTTTAAAATATTGTTTTACATCTTGTATATTGACAATAGAATACGTCAATCCCATTTCATGAAAAGTAGCTCATCAGCTCAGTGAAACTTTGTAACCCCATTTGAGGGCTATTTATACAGTATGTGAGGATTTGCGCAATGAATGGGCACGTTTTATCCAGTAGGGGCCGACAACAGCTTAGCGTTTTGTCTCACCGCTGGATGGAAACCCCTTTATTCTATTGGACATATGAAGGATTGCAGTTTGCACCCTTCTAGAGTCAAGCATTTCAATGTGGTAGAAACTCAATGGGTGGTTATGGACATCCATGAAAAGCCACATTCTTCCCATTATTTTCCTCTGACATAGTTTCTTACCCCAGAGTAGTTCCAATTAAAGCTGGTAAGGAATACCTGGATATTCTCATGCTTGATCTGTGTTATTCCCTGCGTTTAAATGGTGCAGTATCACCAAACAGTGGCTGTAAACTTTTATCAGTAAATGATAAATGAAA
The DNA here is from genome assembly GCA_900660455.1 of Gephyroberyx darwinii. NCBI lineage: Eukaryota > Metazoa > Chordata > Actinopteri > Trachichthyiformes > Trachichthyidae > Gephyroberyx > Gephyroberyx darwinii. Next base: position 15,550 of record CABFOQ010030834.1, read on the forward strand.
GTGTATTAATATGAGAAAAAATGGAGTGAGCCTAAATAAGACAGAGGTGCAATTTTCTCAGTCATATTTTTTTAATTTTTTTTTTACCCCTCCCCATTTCCTTTGAACTTTGATTGGATCACTTTGTATAGATTTCAGACAAAGCACATGGATTGTTCTTTTAAAAATCATTTTAATGTGCAGCACAAGAAAATGTCAAAAGGGGATAAGTCCTTATCCCAGGTAGCAGGTATAGTTAAATTCCTGAGTATACTTTTAAATTACATCACGACTTTGTTATTATGAAGTAAATCATGAATATATTCTGTGGTAACTGGCTTACTTAGGAAAACTTGTCATTTATTAGGTATAATCAGAATAATAATTACACAATGAATAGACAGTTTCACACATATTGTGAAATTAAGTGCACATGCATGGCTAAATGTGTGTGAAAACACCAAATGCTTGTCATACAGGCTGACAATAACCTAGACTAAAATGGCCTATTGAAATGGTATAACTATCTGACTTTCACAGATATGGTTGAAGCTGAATTTTCGACAAGTTTTGGTGGTAACATCACACAGCAAAGAGAAGACTTTTGGAACTTGTTCAGTATTCCTGAGGAGGGGAAAGAAATTATGAATTCCTTAAAAATAAATGCTACATGCACCAAAAAGAGTACAACAGGTCTAGTTTTCCCTAGCACAAAAGTAACCACTAAATTAAGGGAAACCACGACAGGTTGAATTTGTCGAAGACCATTGGTAGCATTTTACACATATTGTCAAGATATTCATAAATGTTATTGCTGAGCTATTCCAAATTCATGCCTAGTCAAACTAAGCTGTGGCCTGTAAGTAGTTTAAAAAAAAAAGTCATAATGAAAGAAGGTCTATGGCTATCACTCACTTGGTAATAGAATTGGTGGGCTTCACCACCAATACTTTTTTGTACACATGAGGTGAGCATGCAAACTTTTTTCAAATGAAATCACAATCATAATGGACCGTGCAATTGTCAATAAATAACACTTTGAAGAAAATATCCTTGACTATTTATTTCAAAAAGCTAATGTATTATGGTTTCTAGTCGAAATTTGCAGATTATATTGCAGAACATTTTGTCATTTCTATGTATGTTGAAGGGAACCCTCAAGCTTGGACCTATAAGGAGCTCCCAGATAGAACACGTGATGTGAAAGGCAATGGGGAGTTCGCTTTTGTGCTCCTTTGCAGCGCTATGGGAGTTAAGAAGGAAACAAAGTCAAGTTAGCCAGAGTTTACCAGAATAGCGGAAGTAAGGCGGTTTCGACCTCAAAATAAAAGTGAACTTTATCCCATTTCCTAGTTAGCGTGGCAGATAATGTTTGCAAAAAAGTCATAATTATTTAAAAGAATACTCTAGAAAATCTATACATATACGTTGTTTTTGGGAATGTAAAATGTCTACATCTACATCTGAAGCCAGGGGCCTGTCTCATGAAGTAAGAAGCTGATAAGGTTTTTCACTCTCTGGAAAAATGGCATCACTATTTCTAGTGGATGCTGTGGTCTACATGGATATTAAGAAGGGCTCTTCACAGGGCTGTCAGAATCCCTCTCCTTTCCCTGGTGATTTATTAGATCAGGGATAAATGTTTACAGCGTTTCCAGGTCATCTGCCCACTCTGGCTATGAAAGAGGGCTTCTCTCATATAGCAGGTACCCTACATTAGTTGACTGACTGGCTTTTTGTTACAAACCCAACCATTTTATGTGACCCAACCATTACGCTTGATTGGAAAATCCTGGGTTGACAGAATGAGTTGATAACCACCTTCACGAGACCAGTTAGCTGAGATTGCCATTGTTAGGTTTAGTGTAGCCGGTTATCATAAAGATACACTGACTGTGTTGAACCTGCTTTGTGAAACAGCCCCCTGGTGCACAGGTAACGAAGAATAATAATAGTAATGATAATGGTAGTGGTAATAACACATTTACATAATACATTTTGTTTCTATAGTGCTTTTCTCATTTACTCAAAGATGCTTTACATCAAAAGACTGTCTGGAAACAAAAGAGAAAGAATTACATTAAATCAGAATAAATGCATCGAAAATAACTATAGCAACATCAGACTTATTTACTTAGTACCTGTGTTAGTGTAAATCTGAAAACAAATCACCTTGATCAAACTATTTACTCAGGAAGAATAGTGTATAGATGAGGGGCGAGGCATGGGGGAAAACAAACTGATGTCTGACAGAAAATGTCTTTAAATTACATCGAGTCACTGATCCCTTTAGAACAGAAAAATGTAATAACATTTGACTCCACCACTTTGACGATTTAACTCAATGGATGTGTCATTCCTTGACACCTTTCTGTCATCTAATTCAGTGGTTCTCAAGCCTAGTGCTGGAATACCACAGCTTTGCTTGTTTTCTATCTTACCTGGTAGTTGATTGCATTCACCTGCTCTCCCAGGTGTAAACCAGTCCCTGATTAGATGGCCAGAATGAAAACCCTAATTTGGAGGCACTCACATAGCTCACCTTTACATGATCCATGAGAAGTAGCCTTATATTGGTGGAGGTGTCAAGCTATGAGGCAATATACCAGATAAGCTTGTGGTGCTAATTGAGATTTGCCTTTTAAAAAGGCATTGGGGCTATATGGATATAAACACATGCTTGTTTTGAAAACAAAAAACAACGGTTGTATTTTAATTTACTTAAGTTTCCTGTTTAAATATAACTTTATTTACACGCGTGAAGCTGTCTTTTCCAAATATGTTGAATAAAAATATGTTGCAACCTACAGTACCGTTTCGTCATATGGTTTTATTTTGAAAAGCAATGACCGGAAGTCCTATTTTGCATTCTGGCTCGTTTGACACTAGTGGAATTACACTGGGACAAAGTAACCAGTACTGTAGAAGAGTTTAGGACCATGGAGGGAGACGGTGGCGGACAGACTTTGTTCAGTTTTGTTCCTCACTCGAAATTATAATGTATCCTAAACCTCGTCAGAAGTTATTGTGAGAAGAAAACCTCCTTAGCAAGCTATAATGGTATTCACATATTCAGATAACCGGAGCAGTGGAGCTTTCTTCTGCCGAATCGAGTAGTCTACACTCTGGAATAGGTAAGCAAGTTTTCCATTGTGTTTGTTGACAGAGGGCATTGGCCAGCATAGTTAGGCGATACCTTGTTTTGTCTGCTATAGCCAACTAAGAAAGGCAAAGTTACCAATCTTTCTGGATATAAACGAAACCGACAGGCTGGGATAGTCGTTTTCTTGCAATTCTCCATGAATTATATGCGAGGAACCTTGCGGGACGTGTCGTTCAAGTTATCACCACCTGTTGCTTGACGTCAATCAGTATGTTTAAGTAGCTTCGGCGAGAAAACGGACGCCGAACCACATTCAAAAATATGGCAATTTAACGTGGCTTTGCAATTCCTGGCAGTAGGCCTACATATCCTATAAAATATGCACTCAAGATATTTTTCTAATCATAAGGACCCACTCTTCAATTTCCGATGTATATAACTTTTAACTTAGTTCAAACTGTCCAATACCGCCGACCACGGTACATTTTGGTGGAAGAATAACGTGGGAATAACAAGCAAATTCTAAAACACTACATCTTAATGAAATGACATGCCGCTTGCCGCATTTTGTGTAACATTATGTCGAATTGAGGAGTGTTAGGGCTAAAGATCTCTATGCGAAAGAACCGCACGTATCGGGTCTACCGTGTTAACGATAGGCCGTGTCGACTGGCTCATTGCTTGTATAAAACGGCCGTAATACACAATTGCATTAAAAACAAAGAACGCAAATGTCTAGTTAATATGACCTATATAGTAGAAATGATCAAATAATAATTAAATGGTATTCTTCCGCCGAGGTTCTTGTACAGTAGTTAAACAAATTGGTTGCTAAGCGACACATAGGCGGAGTGGTGCTCTTCGGTTAGCGGATTGATATTTATCGATTATGCGGTCACAGTTGTTTTTACAATATTATATCATGCACATTTAATCTGTCCGTTACCCGTGTTTATTGGGTATTTTACAACGGCAGTCGACGTTACTCAGTCTTAAAAATTACGTGTGATTTTCACTCTTGTGTGTCTAGTTTGGGACAACACACTTTTCAACACAGAACATGTGTTGTCATTATCATATGTTGTGATGGAAATTACACCTCCTCTTTTAAGAGCACAGCCAATCAGAACTTAGGATCAGAACTATCTGCTTTATAAAGGCTTATAGTTAGATATGCTGAATTGTAAAGAGATGTTGATGTGGAGATATATTGTTGAATAAATTCAGAGGTTGACAAAGAGTCCTCCAGTCACAAATTACTTGAGTATATTTATTGAAGCTGAGCTCAGGAGAGATGTACACACACAGGGTAGGGTCTGCAGATGTCTGCCAGAGAACTACCTGAATTATATCTGATTATAAAGAGGGAAAGACAGGAGGGGGGGTAGTTTCTAAACATCTACAAGGTTATTTTCAACCTAGACTGAACAATATGTACTGTGTTGAAGGTTTCTTGAGTCTCTCATGTGGTCGGCTTTCAGTATGGGCTCACACAAGCTATACATTCATGTAGATCGATCACACATGAGTACTTCATTCATATAGAACTTCACACTAGCACTAGAGATGTGTACAACACAATCATATTAATCAGAAAGGTTAAGATACTGTGATTAAGACATCATTTATTCCACATATATGTATAGTGATGTTAAACCAAATGTCTAGGCGATATTTTTGAAAATGAAGGAATATTTTACAATAACTGAGTAATAGCTTCTAAATAGTCACTTCAAGAAAATGAATCTAACATGTCCCATAGCCTGAAGCATTCGTGATACATGAGCGGTGTGATATTTCACCTCATCCTGGAAATCCAGTTGTCTACAATGGTGTTTTGTAGCTTCAGTCACTCTGTGGCTCGGGAAGACTTGGCTTTCTTTGGCCACTGAGTGATTCCAACTCACGGATTGGTGTGTAGTCTATTGTTTGCATGGTAATTAGGCTACTGTTTAGGCTGTAATCAATCTCTCAGCTGAAGTGATTCTAGCTGCTAGGCGTTGGTGGGGTTCTCAGGCGAACTGTAAAACTACCTATTATCACCATCCTCTCACATCATATCGTCCCCTTTCTTCCTTTCCTTGGGAGAAACGTGAAACAAGAGCTCAAGTATTTTCCAGTACCGGCCAAGGCCCTGGTTTTCCAATCTCCTCAGAAATCTGCTAATGTGCTTAGTGCTTAGCGTTGGGAGCAAAGCAGGCTGGTGCTGTTAGGCTACCTCAAACCTGAGTCACAGGTCAGGAATCCAAGAAGTCCACAAAGGCCAGACAGTCTGGTTTGTTGTTCCACCATCTCCCATTGAAAGCCAAGCTGTCTCCCTTTGTTCAGGTGTGTTCATAAAGTTATGATTGGGTGGGGCACTGATCAATTGGTAAACAATCATAATTGGCCAATAGATGTTCTAGATATTTCATCGGTGAGCACTGTTTCACACCCCGATCACATTGCACATAGCATACACTAACATGTACTATGTTTATTATCTGATCAAATCAGATTTATTTACACATGGTAAGTCCAGCAAACTAATGCTGTCATAAGAACAATCTCTTAAACATAGAGCTATACTTTTACATGATGTGTTGTTAGTAGAAAGTTCAGGTAAAATATATCATTTCAATTGGCAATGGATCAGTGGTAACAAAATCGATAATTGGAATCAGCGCCCCGAACCTGATTGGTGCATCCCTAGGTGTGATGTAGCAAAAGAGATGATTTTGGGTATAGCAGCAGTGGGAGCCAGGAAGTATGTTCCCAGGGGTCCTCATCACAGATAAGAGAAGTGTTTCTCAAAACACTTTGGTCTCAGGGACTGGCAAATGGTTGGCTTTTTGTCTTGGGTACTGGGAAGTAATGGCATTTCTACCTCAAGGAACCACTTGGTTTAGAACAAACATATAGAACCGAAGGTAGGGGATAGCCTATTTCTATACCACATAATTGCCCCCAAAACTGAGAGAGACTTGCCAGCTGACTGTCCAGCCCATAGTTTGAGAAAAGCTCCAGCACTCCCTGAAATCAGTTGTAGTAACAAAACGGGAAATACATTTATCAGGACAGGGAAAGAAACATTGAATCTGTATTGAATCTGTCTCAGTTTCTTTTAAAGGTGCTACATGTAGCATTTGTATGTCCTGGCACCATGGGACATGGTATGTGGGACATTATAAACGTCATGGTGGCATCTGTTTGCCTGTCTGTGTGTAGACACATTCTTGTGAACACAATAACTAAAGAGTAATACATGATAGAAACACCATGCTTACACCACAGGTACCACCTATAGATGGTCTGATTAGATTTTGGAGTACCTTGCAGCAGAAATGTGCGTATTTTCTTAGAACTACTATAACTCAATGCTTTTAGACTGGGATTTGATATTAATACCACCCATGTGTTATGTGCAGGCAAGTATGTTGACATAGAAATATGTGCGTATAATACATTCATGAGCTTAATTAATGGCCTAACTACTTATGTTTAATATATCATGGGGGTTGTGGTGGGACATTAGGCAGCTCAAATGCCATCATCAATACAGCATTGTCAAATTAATTGTAATGCCTTGGTATAATTACTGGAAACAAAAAAGGCCATGGTCAAGATGATTGGTAGCCTCTGTCTCACATCAGTAGTATTGTCAGTGCTAGCGTTTCTCTGGCTCTGTAAAGTGCACTGCAAAAGTTGTGCATTTCGCACATATAACTTCTGCAATAAGCAACAATCTTGCCACGGTAGAATTTAATGCCCTAGTTACACTTCTCTAATGCTTCTGTTTGCTAGATTTGATTTTCCCTGGTCCTTTCTGTGTGGACTTTGTATTGCCGATACTCTCCCGATACTCCGGTTTCCTCCCACAGTCCAAAGACATACAAGTCAGGTGAATGTGTGAGTGTGTTTGTCCATGTATTTGGCCTGTGATGGACTGGTGACCTGCCCATGTTGTTTCCCTGCCTTCCACACAATGCATGCTGGGGTAGGCTCCAGCCCCAAATGACCTTGAAAAGTTGTCTTGATATGCAACGTTGCATTACAGTTACAAAATGGGACCTCACTGGTCATTGGTGATCTTACCTCTGTATTTGACTTAGCATGCCTCCCCACACCTTTTATTCAAGCAGTCGGGGTGGATCAACAGGGTTGGAAAATGTCAGCTGCCACCAGTCAATCAAATCCTGGTTTTGCCAGTGGCTTTTAAGTTTGGCTACCCTATCAGCCTCTAATTACAGGTTCTCACTACACAACATTAAGCCCAATATAGCGCTGATTTTGCCCGACTGGATTTTAAGATGGAGCTGCGTCTTTGCTGACTGAGCAGATATGGGAGTGTCGGCACTGACAATTGGCATAACGTGTGAGAGCGGTTAAGGCCTCAGTGCCTCTTACCTCCCTTAGGCAGATTACCATTTGTAATTCTCTCTAATTAAAATCAGTTGAGTTGGAAAAATGGTGAAACTGGGTGGTGAATTTAGGAAATCCAATCTTCAGCTTGTATACCTTTTTTATAATTACACACCTTTATACCAATGCACTTTCAGTTTTCTTTCCTTTTGTCAGGACAACTCCAGTCTTTACTTCAGCTGGCTATTGTGGTAATGTGCAGAAATCGGATCACTAAGGCACTTTTGTCATCACTTCAGAATCCAACCGAGACAGATCCAGTACAAGAGGGAATGGAGAAATGTGTGTGTGTGAGTTCTAAGTCTGCCCCCCAATTAGATCTTCAGTATATCCACCATTTGGCCAGCAGCCATATTGCCGCTATCTGAAAGTTGGCAGTGGGCCTACCACAACAAGCTGAGGCATCATTAACAGGTCATGAAGCTGTAGTCATTTTCCTGCAAAACGTAACACACATACTGGCCTACATTAATCTCGAGTAGCATGTGGGTAGCGTCAGCCCTATATCTGAGACAACATAGCCACAGCAGTCCCAACACATAAGCCCAGAGCTTCCTTTACTAGGTTGCTTGCAGTTATGGCATTCAAAGATAGTGACCCTTTTTGCTGTTGCTTCTCCTGGATGAGGGCCACCACAAAATTGTATAAGATATCTGAAGTGCTTTTTGTTAATAAAACCATTTAAAAACACGGTTTTTAAGAAGTAATTTATATTTCAGAGGTGTTTTTACTAAAGTAAAAGTCTGCCTCCTTAGTAACTCTCATTAGTGTCAATACGTGCATGGCATATGTGTCAATTTCCTCCCACCTTTGAAATTGACACATATGCAAACAGATGGACGGAACATAATTACATTTGTACCTGGCATGTAAGTTAGGGTGTTTGCAACAGTGAGTCTATGTGAAATGGTTGCATGGTTTTCAGGGTTTGAATGTGGTTATTCTGAGTTTGAGTCTTAGAGGTGTGGTATCCCACCATGTATAGTTCAGCGGCTGTACTGGAGGCAGTGTAGTATTTGGCTTGGAGTAAAAGTTGTGTGTAGGTGTTTGTATGTGTGCAGTATATATGCTTTGATAGCTGGTA
>CABFOQ010030835.1:0-27624 GCA_900660455.1 Gephyroberyx darwinii
ATTATTATTATCAGTTTAGGATTTATTACATTTTCTTTTATTATGTACTGTTTCAATCAGATAATGCTGTATGGTATGCCCTTGCAAATGCTATAAAATAAAGAAATCATATTATTGATTTTAAGAAGTAGTGGACATTGAATGATTGCATCTTCCATGGTAGTAAAAAGTTAGGAATTTCCGGGTACACTTATATCTCAGGTTCTTATAGGTTTCTCTAGCCAACTAAAACAAACCGACCCTTTGAGGCCTTACCTAGCCGCTAAACCAAGACCCCCTGGCATTTACCAAGTGCACTGATCATTAAGAGGAGAGCTGCCGTTAACCGACGTGGCTGGTGGTATCGTTGTGCTCTAGCGCTATTTAGTGCGACGGTAGTATCAGAGGACGCAGGGTAGGCGTTGGGACGTAGGCAGTTAGTTGAGCCAGGCGAATCTCCTCGCCACCAGCTTAAATAGTTCAAGGTAACCCATCTGGGTTATACCCAATCGGCCTAGAACTCGGACCCTTTAAACGGAGAGCTGGTCCAAGCGGACACCTCTGTCTGACCAATAGAGGCTGGACACTTCGGGGATCTAACAATAGTTTCTTTGACAATTTACCCCTGTAACAGCAATACAATTTGAATATTAGTGGACACATTGATCACCCCCCATATGGCTTTTTATGGGTTTTATTTATTTCATATTTCTATGTGAGAATATATTTTCTTCTGTCCATAGAGCAACTGCAGTATCAGACTGCAACTTCAAACATGCACAAAGGCTCATGTGAAACTGAATAGAGGAGAAATAAATCATATTTAATTTCACTCCATGCAGAATTTGTGGTGAAGATACAGTATATGAGAGTGCTGTGTCATGATTAGATGTTAGATATTTTAACTGTCAGTATGCTGCAAGAATTCAATACATCTAGAAAGGGAAATATCTATTTTCCGCAGAAAATAATTCAGGAGCTGTCTTTTTTTGTCAGAGCTGTAGCATCCACTGGTACCCACTACATTTTAAATTTGGAAAGATTTCATGTTCCATTCCTGGGCTTTGGTGACACAGCTATCCCCAGTCTCCCCTCACAATGCTCCAAAACTAATAGTTGTATTGCACAGGAGATTATTTGAACTCTTCTTATCTGTTTTCTGCCCCGGTCTGTCATCCTATTCAATCAAAAAAACCTAAATCTCTCTGTTCCTGTGGCCTCATGAAGCCAGGCAAATGCCATGATGTCACACCTGTGTCACGGTGGCAACAGACTCTTATGAAGTCTTGTGCTCCCAAAGGGTCATGCAATGTTCGGGTGTTGTGTCAGCACTTCTGCAACTTTAGGCAAGGGTTGGGGATAATGTGACCTTGTTTTGTTCTAAAGTTCTAAATCCTATGCCTATGCTACTAAACGCAGCCATTGATACGTATGATTGACAGGCAAGCATTCATAACATTCAACTCATAGTCTTTATCCTACATTTATACCGTTGTGTCTTCTGCTGAGAAAAGCTGCCCCTCCTGCGGTACTCCTGCTGGTCATTTTGGCTGCGGCCCATACGTCTCTTCTAATTGGCACTATTACAGGCACAGTAACATGTAAATAACCTTTTTAGAGGGAATTAAATCCACTGAACATGTTAGTTTTCCACTCAGGAGCTCTGAATATGTGCTTACAGAAAAGGCTGCCACATGTGTGTTTCATGGTGTGCCCAGCTCTGTGGGAGGGGCCCAAAGTAGAAAGGCATCCAGGGGCCACCTCTTCCAAATCCTGTCATTACTTTGTTATTGTGTATGACGCTGATTTTGTTTTGGTAGAACACTGACATTTTTAACATGCATAAGCCTCTATCTTGATATGAGTTCACAAACATGTGAAGTGGCTCGTGATCAAGGTTAAGAATAAATTACACATCAGAGTTTAGGACTGCAGTCACAACCCCTTCAAATTCAGTCTTAATGTTACATAAATATAAAAAACAGTGGGGAAATCTCAAATGTGTTATGGAGATGTTACTCATAAGTGTTTTTCTGCAAGACTAACAAATGCTGCAGAAAGAATGGAGAATGTGGTTCAAACATGTTTAAGCCACATTACTGAGATTTTCAATGGTCTCAGGCAAAAATATGACATCCAGCAAAAAAATATCAGAGACAAAGCAAAATGTAGTGCCGAGACTGGTCTCCAGACCGAGAACTGACTAGTCTAAAACACAGAATTTGATTGACAGATGTGTGTATATCTACTATTTCTTCCATTGAGACACAACAGCCACTGCAAGCGGTGTTATTTGTGTGAGATATCGGTTGATCTCGAGGAGCCAAAGTGTTGTAGGCTGCATGACTCCTCTGTGGTCATGCATGTTGAAACAGGGAGAGTAAATCTAAGAGCGGCTTATCGGTACAACCATGTGTGCGCAGTGAGCAGCATGATGAAGCAGCATCCCTTGCACTTGCAGTCGTCGAGGAAAACAGGCGAACGATATTGCATCTGTCGCCACACCCATCACACAAGCCAGACGTAGTGCGGTAGCAGAAAAGGAGCGTTTTCATGTCGGTGACAGCGACATGACAACAGCCGACGGCTACGGGTGAGCGACAGATGAGTCACACACACTCACAAACACACACACACATAAGCTCCCCCCTGATACCGCATAAACCTGCGGCATAAATAGAGGTGCCAATATATTGGTATGACTGATGAACCCATTGTGCAAACAGTCTGTAACTGAATGGATAATGGGCGGTAAGGGCACACGTGGAGCCACTTTAGGAGAGGTATTTAAAGATGTGGACGCGGCTCTCTGTCAGTGCGCATGATACTGCGGTTCCACTACTACGGCACGCTCCAACTCACCTTGAATCGGTACACGGGCTTGCTCTCCTGTCATTCGGGTACAGGGCGTCCGGATAACCAATACACGCCCCAAAGCCTCAATCAGTAACCAATCCAATGACAGAAGAGGCGGACCTGTGGCTGCATTCTCACACTTGGTTTCACTATGCGCTCGTAAAACGGCTCCGTCTACTACAAACGCGGCGGTGCAGGTGCTCTGTCTGTTCGGGAGAGGATGCGGATGGAAGGACGGGGGAGGGAAGGGATGAAGGGAATTGCCAAGAGGAAAGAATATAGGATATGAAAAAAGGGGTGTTGATAAGAGACCGTGCGGTGCAAGGACGAATATGAGAGATTTGTTGAACGGGGCACTTTGCGTGGTAATAGCTGGTCGGCAATAGTACTATGATTTGGTATGTGGCCACTCTGATAGCAAGTGTATTCAGCACCAGAGGAACGGCCGCTCAAGGTGAGTTGAAGTGCAATATATCTTGTGCCGCACATAACATATGATTTCTGTCGTCTTCGTGTGCGTTTGGTATTGCTTTCTGAATCGCATGACATTTTATTGTGATAGGTCACATGAACTGTGGGCTATTTCATTGTAACAAATGGCTGCATATCTCATGTCACGTGAAAGTTCAGCCTTGGCTAATTCGTTTTAGGGAAATAACAATTGCCTTGATATACTATGAGGCTATGCATCTTAGCACCATTAGTCTATGCATGGCGTAGGCCTAAATAGGGCAGAATATTAAGGCAATATTTGTATGTCGGTGAATTGCATAGATGCAAATGCTAGTGTCCAATATGATTGACCATTTCAAAGGTAGGTTGAAGTCTATTGATACGGCATTCAGTCTGCACGATGGGTTAGGCCTACGTTGTACTGGCTTGTCTATGTGGTACAGTTCTGTGATAAAACACGAAGCAAATTTTGCCCCCTTTAAAATAACGTTACCACTGAGGGAAAATGTATGCAGTGTATCACAGCAAGCAGTCCCATTTGAGTTCTCCAGAGAGGGGTGTGACCGGCTCAGTCCTCAAAATGGAAAAGTAACTAAATAATGCATCACGTGTCAGATGAAATGCACTCCTGAATTTGATAGAATTCATTGCTGCATGCACGTATTTTATATGCTGAATTTCACATTTCACAAGGGAACAACTACTGTGTGTTTTACACGCAGCCCACTGTAGGCTACAAAGCTACAGACGCCTCGTGCTGAAGTGGTAATTAATCACGAAATGCACAATATCTGTTTGTTCACATTTTTTTGAACACGCTGTATTGACCTATGTACTTACTTAACCTTGCTTTTCCACTGGTGTCCAGATGAGGGAGACATGTGCCACGCTGGTAACTGATCCCAGTGACCCCTCATACCCAGTCAGAACTGGTCTGCTCAGAGGTCTGCTCCTCTGAAATGCCATGTCCAGGCTAAGCTATGACATGAAAACTTATCTTACTGCAGTGAGACATACTTGGTGTGGGAAAGGGGATGCTCCCATGGATACTATCCACTTTAACATTCCCATTAATTTTCCAGTTTATGAGGGCATAGATGTGGTTTGAGTAGTGAGGAATACAAAACAATAACTATTTAGTGCTGTTAGTGCTCATATGGAATTAAACTGAAGGTGATTTCCTCATGACTAGACCCACAAACTGCCCCAGACTGGGCTCATGATGAAGATTCAGGTTTTCTAGGCACAACTCTATTCATACTATATTTCAACGCTTGTGTCAAAATGTAAAACATTCTTTGTCATCACAAATGTGACCTTGTATCAAAGTATACGGATGCCAGTCTGGTGCCACACAGAACCACAGAAATGCATATTGATGCCTTTGCTGCATAAACAAAATAATTTGATCACCGATCTATAACAGCATGAAAGACAACGCATGCACTTATGATCAGCCTTTTAAGTTGTGACTGCATTTAGACAATATTTGAACAATTTTAATCATATGATATCAACATATCAGCATAAATATTCAGACATATTGTTGGCCCATGGGGAGGATAAAATACAAAAAAAAATCTATGACCAAACCTAAGTTAGGCTCACTGAACAAATTGCTAATCTTCTTTGGGGGACACTGTTTGAATACTTCTGGGCAGACATGCCACCACATAATTATCTACACAACATTGAGGCTTGCAGTCAGAAAATAATTTGCAGTGTGTTGTAGTAATTTTTAATGTTTGTTTGGTGGCTTTACACTGTGGGACATATATAAAAAAGTAATTGTACCAAGTAAGGGGGCTACCATCATTATGCACCTGGGCTATTATACAAATCTGCTAACCACATGCTTTTCTGTCAAAAGCCAGGGGCTAGTGACATGCACGTCAGCTATTTTAGCACCTGCCTTATCCATTTAAGAGCCAATCTGAGCCCACTCTGCCTGATATCAGACAAACAAATTCCTGTTCTACATCTCACCCTAATCTACCAATATGAAAAATGCATTAATGAGTGGTTGATTCTTTTCTTGAATTTGGCCTGGTAAAACTTTGAGGTAAGACTAGCATTTATTCCATTTCATTCATTCTCTTCAGTTGCCTCATGCATAGGAGATGCAGGTCAGTTTTGCAGGTACCAATGAACATGAATCAAAACAGGTTCATGACATATGGCTGACAAATCACTTGCTACAAAACAAACAAGACAGAAGAGTTGGGATAGTGCATCTTAGTTGAGTTGGGACTTGGCATCGTTATCTTTAATGGTATTTTGTTGTGTGTGCAGTTTACTGAATGTTAGGCTTTAATGAAGTATTGCAATGAGCCTACAGTATTGGACTGGCAAAGAGATACTTCAATCCAAAGAAGAGTAAGAATCCAAAACCACTTAAATTGCTAAGTAGAATAAATGTACAGTAATTTGCCTTGGCAACATTGGTGCAGATTTATATTGACAACTTGACGAGTAATAACAGGACAGGACAGCAGGACCTTATATTACAGTGGGACAAGACAAAACATACTATGGACAATAGACTAGAAGAGATGACCAGACCAGGTAGGCTACTTTAGAAGTCAGTCAATCAGTCCTTATTTCAACAGTTTTGGATAAAGATTGTTGAGGATTTGAGTTTTACTAGTGGCACACCATGATGCAAAGTGGGTCATCTGTCTCCTGTATGTGGACTCATTACAGCTGTTCCATGAGGCCCAACAGGGTGGTGTCATCTGCAAACTTGAGTGGTTTGATGAATGTCTGACTGGAGGCACATTCATTGATGTACAGGGAGTAGAGGAGGGGGAAGAGCACGCATCTCTATATGGTAACTGTGCTTATTGGAGAGGGGGTCTGACAAGTAAGGTCCCAAATGCATAAATGGTCTTCACCTGGAAGGAAAACTGAGATTCCCCAACAGATGAAAGGGGTGAAGTTAAGCTGGAACAAGTTGTTGTGGAGTAGCTCCAGAATGATGGTGTTGAAAGTAGAGATGAAGGATCCTGGCATAGGAGCCTGGAGTGTCAAGATGTTCCAAGACTAGGTGTAAGTCATTGTTGACAGCATCTTCCATTGACAGACTGGCCCAATAGGCAAATTGCAGGGGGTTGAGGAGTGGGTCTGTCATGGTAAAGGTAGGATAGTACCAATACAGTCAAAGGTCTGCATTATGACTGAAGTAAGTGCACCGGGCCGGAAATTGATGGTAACCATGTCCTTCTTAGTAACATGAATGATGGCAGCAGGTAGAAAGGGTGGTAGGAACTGTGCTTAGGGACAGAAAGTGGCTAAAGATTCGGCTAAACCCCTGGAGCTAAAGGTTTCAGGCTCTGCAGCCTTTTGGTTGTTTTGCTGCTGTGTTTGTAACTTCTCTTCTGAGATGGACGGGGACAGCCAGTTAGCCTGTAGCTGATTTCGTAAAAAAACTTGGCAAGGGGACCAAGCGGAGTGCAGCGAGCGGGACCCTCTCGTTCAAAATGGCAATATAGAAGTAATTAAAAGTCATTGGCTGGGTTGGAGGGGTGTTTTTGAGAGAGTCTTTGCTTGTAGCTTATTAGTGTGTTGAGCGACCACTATTCTGAGTCATTGATGGCAAACTGACTTTCCAGTCTGGTCCTGTACTGGGATTTGGTGTATTTGATGGCTTTGTTGAGTTGGCTTTTGGACAGATGGTATTCATCTCTAATTATCTTTTTGTGAGTCTGCTCCTTGATCTTTCACAGGATCATGAGCTCCCTTGTGAACCATGGCTTGGCATATTTGTACCTGTCAATGGGCTTCTTTGGAAGGCAGATTTCTTTATAGAAAGAGATATAGGAGCTGACAGTATTTGTGAAGGTGTCAAATCTGTCACTCACATATCTGAAGGCCTCCCAGTTGTGCGGAGGCAGTGTCTGAGAGCTCTTTAACTGTCTCTGGGGTCCAACTTCAGTTTGTGGTTCAAATAGGTTTGTCTGTCTTCAGTTCAAATTTTGAAATCATGTTCCTGCAGTGTTTGTAATTCTGCTTGTTTAATATGGCTAAGGGAACATCAAATTTTCTTTTAACATCTCCTCCAATGCAATTTGATTGTGTTTTAGGATTGCATTTTAGTTTATCTTAGGAACTCTGACAAAACTCACAAAACAACACCAAAAGAATCTTGGGAAATTTTAGTTGTCTTTAAATATCTACTTTTACTAAATAAAAATCAAAAGTCAATTTTGGTAGAATTCCCCTTTAAATATGATTCATTATGTTGGGACCCCCTGCCAACTGTGGGACCCTCAGAGCCCTGATGCCTTGTCAGTATTGCAGTTTGTGCAATCTGTTGGTGATGACGGACACTAGATGAAGATGAAGTGCCAGATTGGGTTGCAGAGATGGGGTCAATTCCATTTCAAAGCAATCAATGCAGCAAATTAATTAAAAAAAGAAAAATAATATTTGAAGAAGGCAATGGGCTTTAATTACATTTATATTTATATCCTGGATTGACTTGATTTGAGATAAATAACCTTGGTCTCTTAGCACTGTGTATGTCACATATTTTCATATACGTGTTTTTACATGCTGTTCAGCATTATGGTTGAGGTGCATTTTGCAACTTTGCATGCTTGTTATTTGTGATAAATAACCATGAATATATTGAATGTAAACGTGATGCTGTTTTACATGCTACCCTCTGTTGTGCCTGATGTGCACCATACTCTCTGCACTGGCCTCTCCATGGGCATAGAATGACCAGCCTGATAAAAGTACTGTGATTGTCTTTTATATTTTATATTTTGTGCTGGCCTTTCCATGTGTATTCCTTTAGTGAAAGGACTCATAACTGCAAATTTTGTAAACTTGTGAATATGTTGCCCATTGTTGTGCATGATGTTGTGTATTATGCGCAATATATTTTTTTGTGCTTGCCTTTGCAAACTACTTCTTTAGGAAAATAATGGTGTTATATCATATTCTATCACATTGTACTGTGCCACCTCTACATCCACATTGCTCTGTCTGAGAGAAGGACTGAGCAACTTCACCTCATCATTTGCATGTCTCTGTTATTACCCACTTCTTACACACTCACACTTGACTTTTGATGTTAATCATTCACTTGAATCATTATGCTGTTTTATTCACTATGGCCAACATCATGCCCGTACAAATTATGGGCACACAACAACCCCCCTCAGATTTGGTTTAAAAAGATTGTGTTTTTAAATTGTCACTTTTAAGATTTCATATAGTTACTTGGTAAATCTAGTAGCAAAAGAAGATAATACAAAATAATACAATGAATACAATTTCATTTTGTGCTTAGATTCAGTCAGACTCCCACTGTAACCTGAGTTATTTTCACCTATGATCACCAAATCCGTTATTAGGGTCTTTTGTGAGTTAGGAGAACAAATTTTCAAAAACTACATGAACCCTTTTGCTTGAACACATTGCTAGCATTACAGCACTATACAAGAGGATGTATTCATGGAGGTATTATAGGGCCTTGAAGTTTTCGGGACTATTTTAATTGTTTACTGATTACTTAGAAAATCTTAAGTAAACCTGTTTACTTAATACTAGTCACAATCACAAATCGTATCACTGGACTCAGATCTTGATGCTCAGCTGATGAATTTGGAACACTTCAGCCATTTTCACTTTGATAAAAATACAAAAATTATGAATTGCTAACACTTAACTAAAAAAAAATAGAACAACCAAATCGCCAGACAGACAGTTTATTGCGGTCTTGTGTTTGAACTTCATCGCCACCAAAGCTGCTCATCATGATCATACTTTTTATTTGCTCAGGGATAGCTTCTTCTTATCGCAAGGCTTCAAATTCAAAATGTGAACTTTAAAAGCTCATTGAGACAATGGCAGATTTCATCCTTGTTAGGATCACTCCGTTCACAAAATCTCATTCTAGGAGCCACTTTTCAATTTTCAATTTTCTTTTTTTTCTGCTTAAAACTAGGTGACTCTGAATATGTCTTCTTGATGTCTCATTGACACACACACAGGTCAAACCCATTTCACATATTCACTTGACTGTTACTTACAGCCCCTCTAATTACCTCCCTCTGATGTAGTCCAACCAGTTAGTCACAGTCCTGTCTCACTGATTTTCAAGAAACATACATTAGTGTACTCTCACTTCTTCATTCTGTATACTGTACTTTCTCTCTCCCAATCATGAGAGCAAAGCTTGTAGAACACGCATAAAAAAGGCCAATGCTCAAGCTGTGGATGGCAGACTCACAGCACTGGGCATGTGCCAGCTCTTTCCTCTAATGCCCCCCCTTCATACTCCACTTGCCTCCCTCAACCAGTCCAGTCCCAGTGGAGTCTCTTTGCAAACAAAGCCTGCAGCATTCTGGGAAAGCCAGTTTTTGAGATCATGTGGTTCTGATTGGAGGGCCACTCTCTCATCCACAAGCTCAAAGATCCTCATCTACCAGGCTGATAATAATTGTATATAGTGTTTTTTTACAGTAGCATATGTTTCTGACATTGTGTTTGATATTACACCTAGGCTTTGTTAATTGATCTGTAGGCCTTGGCTACCCAAGGAAAGCCTATCTGTCAAACCAGTATTCCCATACAGTATTGGGGGAAAAAAACATCAAAAGCTGTGGTCAGGCAGCCAAGGGTTCCATTGATGACTACGTAATGTCTACAGGCCAGTTGTGTTGACATGTCACATAAAAAAAAGACATTTGAGAGGCTGGTCCTGCAGCAGTACTGTAAAGGATTCCCTATTTGCAGACCAGGCCCACATAGGCATGGACAACACTATCATATACAGTACATGCTCCACAGGGCTTTTTCCCACCTGGAGAGGCCTGTGGGCGTGATTTCTCCAGTGCTTTCAACATCATCTAGACCCTTCTGCTCAGGGAGAAGCTCAGAGTGAAACAAGTGAACAATGCCATGGTTTCCTGGATTACAAGCTACCGCACAGACAAGCCACAGTTTGCCCCCAAGAGACTGTACTGTCACCTTTTTTACACCGCTGACTTCAGATTCAACTTTAGGTCATGCTACCTCCAGACGACTCAGATGACTCCTCTATTGTGGGATGCATCATTTACGGCAAGATGTAGGAGTATTGTATTCCGCTACAAGGAGAACCATCTGCACTTCAAAGTCTGTAAGACAAAGGAGCTGGTAGTGGACTTCCAATGGAGCAAGAAGCCACTGACACCTGTCACCATCCAGGGTGAGGAGATGGAGATACTGCAGACCTACAAGTACCTGGGCAACAACAACAAACTGGACTGGACTGATAACGCAGAGGCTCCGTGCAAGAGAGAGTGCAGAGTAGACTATTCTTCTTGAGGTTGCTCAGGTCTTTCAATGTCAAGTCAAGTTTGTACGCAACATCCCTCCTTACATGTTCTAATCTGTTATGGCCAGCACACTGGTCTTTGTAGTGGTGTACTGGGGAGGAAACATCAAGGCTTCGGAGGCAGGCAGGATAAACAAACTGGTTAAAAAGACTGGCTGTGTCTGTTTGGACTGAGCCTGGACACGCTGGAGGCAGTAGCAGAGGGGAGGATGAGGACAAAACTGAACTCCATCTTAGACTATGGAGTGCCTCCATCTCTTCCCCCCCAAAGGAGCATCACAGAGCGCTTTAGTCGCCTTTTTGTACCACTAGACTGTACAAAGCTTCCTGCCCAAACAGCCCCAGCCTCAGCCAACAAGGAGGGTGCTGAAGTAGGGCGCATGCATTACATATACAAACTAACCTGGACTACTTTTACATTCCTATGCTTTAGACTAACCTATACATGTCTCTGGCCACATTTTTTGTAGGTATGCTACCTGCATCCACAAATACATTCTGGTTATTAGCACATTTTTACCAAGGTTGTGTACCTGTAACTGGGACTTAAGCTCAACTATTAGATGTAAATAGATACATCTGGCATTGTTACATTGTATTCTTTAGTTCTGCTTTTCATGCCAAACCAACCTAGCCTATCACTGCAACTTAGTCTATAAAGCCTGTATGTATACCATTGATTGTCTGTCTTCAAAATACCAAGATGCTCGCTAGACTTCATCTTCACCTTCAGTCAAGAGCAGATATCATGCATCTGAAAGGCACTGAGTTGCAATTTTAAATTCTCAGTATGTCATGGCACAACTAAAAACCCATACATGCAGCTGCCCAAGAAACACTTAATCCCATAGATAAATCCGATACACACAGTTTTGGTATTAAATCCAGCCTGAGTGCACTTATCTCAACTCTGAATTGCAGCTCAGTGTGTGTGTGTGTGTGTGTGTGTACGAGAGAGTCATAGAATGAACAATGAAGAAGTCAAAGTGAGAGAGAGAGAGAGAGAGAGAGAGAGATAATGACATGGGAGTGAATGGGAGAGAGGATAGATTGATGGGAAGATATGGGGATTTGATCCTGGCCTTTGAGAGTCTGAACAGTACACAGAAAGTAGCTCTGGCATTACCTGGAGTTTATGGAGCAGCGTCTATTATTCACACTGTGTTTTGGAGCTGTGCATAGTTCTGAGTGATTTATTGATGTTGAACAAGCACAGTCTCCCATAACCAGCTGTAATTAGACAAGCCATATGTAAGCACTAATAAGCACTATTACCAACAGCATACCTCTTTGTGTAATTAATTTAAAACACCTTCAGGTCATGGCAAAAGAATTTATAACTCATCTAAAAAATTGCTGTGAGCAACTCTAAAAATGACTGAATCATTGCTGGCAGGAGGAATTTCAATGACTTACAGCTCCTGCCAAAGATGCCCCCTATAATGTGCACCTCTGGCAGTGCGGTGCCCAGCAGTGTTGGTTTGCCCTTTGAGCTTCTGGCAAGCCAAGCCCATTTCACACCTTCTCTCTCTCTTTCTCTCTCCAAGGTGTCAGCACATTCATTGCTTCCCTAATTGGGCATTGCTTGTCTGAGGGGGGAACTGTGCCATTAAAAAGGGCTAAAGGATGAAGAGACTGGGCTCACTACCCTGGACTGTCCCTGTAGACATGTAAAAGTAGATGTCACTGAAGTCATTGGCTTGTCAGCTGATTACCACACTGTGTTTAAGGAATAGTGGACAGCATCCTGGGCTGGGTTGGAAAAAGCAGTGGACTTTTGGTCTGCATGCTGTAGTTGGGGACAACTCTAAATGTGTGTTTAATGTGTAGAGGGATGCATCACACCCTAAACCTTGGGGTTGTGCTCTACAGTGTTACTGTGTTTATATGAATGCAGTCTTGCATGAATAGTTGAGTATAGATAGTGTGCCCTACTCAGTGTTTGTGTGAGAAGGAGAGGAAAAGAGGGAGGGGAGGGGTGAATGGTTTATTGATATGAATGATGGAGTGGCAGTAACCCAAACGTTAGACAGGCGAGCTTGCACCCAGAAGGTTGTCAGTTTGAAGTCCTGGACCGACAGTAAAACATCTTGCTAGAGGATGTGAATTGGAAGTGCTCAAGTATTCTTGAGCAAGGCACTGCTGCTAAGCGAACAACTATACATGAGCTTCAAAGCGTGTGTGCATGTGTGAAACCGTCTCAGCAACTATCCCTCCCAGATCATTGGTGTAAGTAGGCTGCAGTAGGCTACCTTGTGCTGTAAACCTACAGTAGCCTGTGTGTTGTGGACCTTTGACAGACTCCAGGTGGAAGTGAATCATGGAGCTGCTCATTTACTGAAGTTTCTCTGTAGGTGTTTGTATGTGTAGCTGGTTCTTTATACATCTGTGTGGTCCATTTGGGAACGTGTACAGTAAGACTATTAGCTATGCTATGTACTGTTCCGTCTTCTTGGCGTTCTCTTTATACGGTGTTTTCCTAGACATAGAGACTGGCGCGCTTTAATATTACAGACCCAGATGAACACTGATACACAGACACCTATAGGCACACACAACCACTTCCCCACTCACCCACCATACACACACACACACACACACACACACTCAGGCCATTCTCTGATGTGACCTTCAGCACATGCAGGCTGGCATTCAATTACCGCCCTGTCAGTGGCCCATCCAGCCCAGTGGCTACACGTCCTTGAGATTCCCTCTCTAGCCGTAGTCTAGTCTATATTCCATTACATCCTCTACATTGGGAGTTCTGTCCAGCATAATTTGGTGCTCATATCCTCATCACTGTGAAGCACACACAGCTTTTCAGCCCTTCGTATGTCCTTTACCAAATCTCTAACTGCACTGAGCAATGGCTGCCCAGAATCAAACCCATTTCTGTACCAATGTAGCATACAGTAGATCTTGGATATTAGTTTTGCAGTATGAAATATTGTGCTGGTGTCAAAAAGAGGATTTAGGGACCCTTGGCCAGAAAATCCAAACACTGTTCAGCTAAAATTGTGTTACATTGAACTCCCTAGGTTTTCATATTTTTCCACCATATCGTACAGTCTGTTATTGGACCTCATTACTGTCAAAATATTTCACAGGCTTTTTTTCCTGCTTGATTATTGCCTGAAATTGCCTCGAGAGTCTATTTACTGTACAAATTTGGGATCATTACAATGAGTACAGTGCAGTGTACTTTGCATGCAAGAGCCATTATCAGCATTGCCACTTGAAAAAGCAGTGAGTTGAAATCTCTTGCGGATTTAACTCCTCGTGTTCCTGCTGTTCTGCTGTGATGATTCATGTGCTGGTCTGGACAGATGTTGATTGACTTGGAACAGATGTCTTTTATTGGTTTATGGCCTGAGGGTTTGCTACATCACTTCCTGTGTATTGGCAACTGGTTTACTCCTTCATTTATTTGTTCACATTTTTCTTCATTTCTGTTCATGTTCACTAGTTATTTATTGCTTAAATTAGTATTTATCTTGTAAAGTACTTTGTAACACTGTTTTGATAAGTGCTCTATAAATAAAACTTATTATAATCATTATTGACTGAGGGAGCTGCGGCAGAGGCACGCTCTGGCACTGCCTATTTAACCTATGCCAAACAATAAGGAATTGTTCCCTCTGTGTTTTGCTTTTGTACATGAACTGCCTGCGATTTAGATAATTTATCTGACAGGTGCAGACAGTAGAATCTACACAGTGAAATATTACCCTTCAAGAATTCATGATCATCATAGCAGTAAATCCACTATATGCCTAGGGTAGATACATAAAACATATTGGTCTCCTGGATTTATTAGATGTCTGATTTATGTAGATCTTACTCAACATATTTCTGCTTCAGCGTATTTGGTTGCTCTTCACCCCTCACTCTGCAACTTGAGTTCAATTGATATTTACAGCACCAAAGTAGTACTGGGCCAGCAACAGTCCTGATTTGCCATTATCTCTTAGCCCTATTGATCCCTTGACCGTCTACAGTACTGCATGATGGAAGATCTCAGGCTGGAGATAGAGCATGGAAGCTTGGATCACAGTTTTCACAGCTGGCATTTATATCTTGTTGAGAGCGTAAATATTTTCCCCTGAATAAGCCCCCATAAACCCTAGTGGATCACTGTGTCTCCATTAAGGAAATGAAAATGGCAAAAGCAGTGACCTGGCCTGTGCTGATTGTTCCCTCGTGAGAATCTCATAAAGGGATCGGGGAATTATTAGCCAAGCAGTATATTATCTGAAATCTTTATAGTCAATTCTCTGTCCAAGATGGCTCTCCGTGCCACCAAGATCCAAAAATAATGTCAGCCAGAAACCTGAACCGGTGAACTTCTGCAACCTGAACTGTCTGCAGAGAAAACAATGGATTTCAGCAGCATATGCTGTGGTGCCCCAAGGTTTGAGCTTGTGCTTCATGTCAAGTGACTCTGCTTACTCAAATCAAACAATGTATCCAGTGTGTTTCATTATGGATAGGAGCCTAGTTATTTCTAGAGTGAAACCATAGAACACAAGTTTTGGAACGATAAGACAAAAGCCACATAAAAGAACCACTCAAAGTTTATACCATTCTTTGTTATCTTAACACCTGCTGGTTTTAGGTGCATACATTAGTTTTCTGAGAATTTTAGTCATCAGTCGACTGGAATTTGCTAAAGAGCATTTAAGAGGACTTTCCAGGATAAGCGTCAAATTCCTAGGCGCATGCACTGTATAGGGTGTTGATAAGGGTTATTAGAAAGTTTTAAATGTGTTATAAATGCGTTTCGGGAGCGTGTGCAGGTGTAAATTTCAAGTTTTTGGCAAGCCTGAAAGGATTAGATGAGGAGTTAGGTCGAGACTCCTGACTCCTGAGCACGGGACAGCACATTTCCTCAGAAGCGCATTAAAAGGTCAAAGTTCCTAGAGGTCGCAGGACAGCGTCATGCCTGAAGTAATTCTTTGCAACAATCAGCTCCCCTCTGTTTTGTTCTGTCTCAGCCATCCTTCTCCATTTTGACATGACATGGGCGTAGTTTAAATTTCAGAAGTGATAGTCCTCCACTAGAAAAAAAAAGTTCACTACAAGCAATTTCCTGCTTTTTTATGATATTTGGCATAACTTATGTCACAGATTTGAAGATCTTTTGGGGTTCCAAATAGTTTTAGTGCTGGGAACCCAAAGGGAAGAAAACAGGAGTACAATAGGCTAACGTTAATCTAATCACCTCAACTAATTTAGCTAGCTAGCTAACGTTGATGACTGTCAATAGGCAACTTTTTAGATGACTGATTGATTGGCTAACTCCAAGATAATTTACGATACAATGGTAACTTTGTTGATCCACTATCGCAACATATCTAAACAGTAATGTTACACGTATCGAAAAGGGAATATCGCATACAGGGAATTCATTATTCTCAATCTGATGCTAGCTAACGTTAACTAACCTAACATTAGCTAGAAGAAAACTACGTTCGCTACGTTACGTATCGATAACATTAACCATTTCAGTTAACCACATGTTTGACTAGCAGGTGCCTAGCTAGACAGAATATCACATTGGGGGAAATTATGTTGTTTCATCACTCACGGTGTGAAAAAATGACCGAATGTCAGTGGCTTTTCTTTTTCTTGACATGAACTTTCCACAAATGTCTCTGCTTTCCTGCTAAGCTAAAACACAGTGAACATACGTAGCTAGCTAATAGAACCATCATTAGCCTACATCAAGCTTTCTCTGCTATGGGTTTATGCTACCATGCCTACAGATCCAACAAGTAGCCACATAATCCGCATGGTCCTAGTTTTTTGTTCGTTTTGATGTAATATTTGCATGCTTGATCAAACATTGAATCTTCCCCAATTTCATTGAATGAAAAAGCAACTCTGTTACCAATATGGTTCAAAGTGAGATTAGGACATGAAGTTTTGTTCTTCTTTTTTTGCGTTTATAACCTAAACTTCATGGCTTGTAGCTGTAAATCACAGCTACCCTCCGAGCTTGGTCTCTTTTAAAATGCAGGGCAATTTTTTTAACTGTAGTATTTAGAATTGTGCAGCTCCTTGTAGTCTTGTGCTGGTATAGCAAAGACAAGTCTTCAGCAGCTGTTTTAATGGTCATGTGGGGTTCAGTGAGTCATGCACATGTTTCATTGGGTTGGTCTTGATCATTAGAGCTTAGCCATGGCTTTTTTCCTTTCTTACGAGAGAGGTACAATGGTAAAGCAAATTCCAGGAGTGAGGCCGTGACTGGCAGACCACATCCAAGTGTAATTTGATTAAATCTGGTCTGTTTCAGTCCAAAAGCTGTGCTGGCTAAATCGAATAAAGTGGATTAACTCTATCACAGGATAAAGCAGATTAAACTGGTAAACACAATCACTAAGTGATGCATATGGCCTTTAGGGGAGGGGTTAGAGCTTTATTTTCCCAATAGAACTGGATGAAAATATTTGGGTTTTAATTCCAGTGTGTTCAGTTGCAAAGGCACAATGCTAGCAGGTCATGTAACAATTTTTATTTCACACCACAGTGATAATGGTGGAACACAGAGCAGAGAACCTTAACTTCATTACAGAATGTAACACTATTGTGTCTGTTGCCTTCAGGTCGCATTGTAGGTGTTCTTCCTGTAAAAATGAGTCCCGATAATGCAAATGATACTGCTAATGAGAGCATTAAGTTATTCAGCTGGTGTTTCTATAGAGGCAAACGTCAGCATGTCTCTTGATCCCTGAAGCGATTTTCCCTCAGGCGAGGGCGGGTAGCCATGCTTACTCTGACGGAGGAGATGCAGCAGGTTCAATGAAAGCGGGGGAGGCAGCTGAAGAAATCCATTCCCAGAATGAGCGTTCTGCTGAGGCAGGTATGCCGACCTTTCAGTCATCTGATAGGTCAACGCTCGGCAGCGTGCCTGGACATCCATGGCTAAACGCCAGCCCCGGTAGAGCTCATAGTAAAGCTCATCTGAGCAGCAGCCAACTATGATCAATGGAACCCCTTGGCAGCTCATTTACAGTACAGTATGGCACAGCCACAAAACATTCACCAACAGATGCAGGTGACAGATGACGATAGTGTAGACTGTTCTGTGGAACGACGAAGAAGGTTGATAAAAGGAATGCGGTTTACTCACATGCATATTGGCCATTCAGTTAATTCCATCTTGTCATAAGCTGTGGGTATTCAATGTATCTTAAGCAAAATGGACTTTTGGTTCATTGTACACTAGTTTTATCAATGGCCTTCAATCTCCACCCAATTATTGTTTTTAAATTGGGGACTGAGCTGTGATGAGATTTTTCTGCTAGGTCTGCAGGAATTTAGTGCAAAGGAATGTGCCTCCACCTTGTTCTCTTGCAGGGTACCTTATCTTAGAGGCTATACATTGAGATTGGTTGGTTGCAGTAAATGCCACATCTTTCTCGCCCCAGGTGCCCACGGAGTAAGAGAGGAGCCCCGGTTTGTGACGGCGCGCGCTGGAGAGAGCGTGATCCTGGGGTGTGACGTGTCCCCTCCCCTGGACGGCCAGCAGCCCCCCTACGTGGTGGAGTGGTTCAAGTTTGGAGTACCTATCCCCTTCTTCATCAACTTCCGCTTCTACCCTCCTCATGTGGACCCAGAGTACACTGGTAAGAGTCCCATATATCTGTTGAAATGGTGAAAAGGATAAAGTAAATGAATGCAGCTTGGAAAGAATGGCTAGAGAGAAGTTAAAAACTTATTTGAATACAACTTGGTATGATTTAGTATCAACATCACTGTAACTGCCAAGAGCCGCAAATGCACGGGACTTTGTCTCAGTGACATTGCAGCAGAGACGATCACAGCTCATACTGACATACATGATGAAAGGGATTTTATGTGCAAGACATAAAATCCCTTTCATCATGTATGTCAGTATGAGTTGCAGACTACACATATCTACACATATCAGACTACACGTGTATTCAACATTCAATATTCACTAGCAATGTGCATTCAGGCAGTATGACATACATGAAAGACGGCAGCACACCGATGAGTTAAAGTTAAGGGTTCTGCATTTCTAAACATTTCTTTTATTATATATAGATTTTCTTCCACTGCTTTGGACCTAATTATGAGGTTCTGGCTGAGTGCAGGGCCCTTTCTGACAACCAGTTAAATCTATTGCACCATTAATGTGCTATGTACATTTGCCTCCCAATCCTATTTCATTGAGAAGATTAACCTGCCATTTCAATGTGATCCAATGTGTTTTCCCTCTTCTTGGTGGTGTTGAAAGGTCCGACTGTTTGGCCTCTAAGTGTAAGGCATGATACACTGAGGCATTTGTGTACTGTCAGAAAGACATGGCCCCCTGTGCAAACTTTAATGTGTGCTGTGCTGTGCATGTTCTTGAACTGTTCTTTCCCTTTCAATATGGTGTCCAGGACCAATACATGGCTTGGTTCATGTTTTGTGTGTGACTAGACCGCAGACATGCCTTGTACCTCGGCATTTATGCTTCTTGCATTTCTCATAACGACTGTGCCTGGAAACTACAGTACTTTAATGGTGCTGTAGGAAAAAATCAGCTCTCCACATGCCCTAACAAGAAAATCTTACCCAACCGGAATTGACCAGTAATCCATCTCTTTGTTCAGCCAATTCTGGACGGAAGTGCTACAGCGCCATCCACGTTGTTTCAGATTTCACGTAGTGCACAACCTCGCGCACGACTCCAATGCGCCCAGTCGTTTTGGCCACAATTACATCATCTTGACTGTGCGCACTCTGTCGTGTCCATTTCTGCATGGTGCATGAACCAGCTTTAAGACTATTAAGACTATGCCTCTGAGTGCACAGATAGAAATAACTGCTTCTCAGGAGTTTACCACTGCATTGTACATACATGTTCATCTATGCACTCCAGTGACAATGCACAACACATGTGGAGCTAATACAGTACATTACAACATTTTTTAAATTAGTTTTCTTCCGGTTATTTTACTTGATTAATTATTGGAGGATTCCTAGAGGTTGATTCCTAGATGTCATCTTGTTCATAATAGACAAAATGACATACTGTATGTTAGAGATATGATTTCCCCTCATTTTTCCAAGCTGAGAATATGTCTGAGACTGCCTTTCCACAGAGTATTTACAGCAGGAAATTAGTTTTTCTGATGCTGCTTCAGTTTCTGTGGCAAGATAATGGCCCATCAGAAAAGGGTCAGAATTATCCTTTCCCATGCCCGCCTCTTAACCGAGCACCAAAACCCTTCCTGACCTGGTAATATACTGTAAAGTGAAGCCAAGTTGTGGCTTGTGACTTTCCATCAGCAGCAGTGTCCCATTTACTTAGTGTGTGAGTGTTGAAAATGTGGACATAACTAACAATTCTTTCAGTTGAAAGATCTTGCTTGATGGTGATAAATTGTTTTTACTTTTGAACTGTGCATTTACTTAATATTTGTATTTTATTTCTTATTCATTATTGTTATTTTATTATTCCCATTGTAGCTTTATTTCTTAGTGTTATTCTATGTTTGGCTGCTGTAACAAAGAAATTTCCCCCCAGGGATTAATAAAGTACCTACCTACCTAAAAGAATGGAAATTGTAGAAATCACTTTGAATTCATATTGTACTTTATCCATGTGTGCCTTTTAAGCAGGGTCATCATTACAAAGAAGTCTTTTGGTAGTGACTCACCGTCAAGTCACATAGTTACTGCTGGTAGGTACTGTGGCGGCTGGAGCATTTCATTGTTTGCCCTAACCTCCTGACTAACAGCAGGATATGAGCGAACAGGGTTTTTCAAACAGCGTCATATGCCACTGTGTTCACTTGGGCTCTAGTGGGCCTGTGCCATGTGGCGTGAAGTCCACTGTTGAGGAATTACCAGTGAACAGATGCAACATGAATATGCCCAGTCTCATCACATAGATTAAAGTGAATGGGGGATAGCATGTGCATGGTGACAGTGTGATAATGGCTGACACTGGGCCATAGTTTATGAGACGCTCTGTGGGGCACTTAATGGGCCCATACAGTCTCAGAGTTCATCAGGGCTATTCCCATGAATTCTTATCCCCTGGATGATAAATAATTCATATGGTTTAATAGAGTAAGTGTACTATCATCCCGTCACACAGCTGCTGGAGTAGATGCATGGTTCTAAATATATTCATGGTGGAGATGAGAAGTCTGCAGATTGCATTTTACAGTTTGCAGGGACACAAAAGCCATCCTGGTTTCATGCAACTTGATTTCTGTGTCAGTGAGCTTGACTGAGTCATTACCATTGTTCACTCTCCAGTCTAACTCAGGTACCACGATGCATTTTGAGGTCATGGTTTGTACCATATTGCTCATAGGCCTACAGTATAATAATGTTGAGTTGTTGTGACCACAATAGATGTCTCAGAGAGAAGATGGGAATGTTATTCTCATTACAAATGTGTATTATCTCGGTGACTGTCTAATGCGCCGCTAGATGAAGATTGTACATATCTCCTTTAGACGATCATTTTGCCAGTTTGCCCCGCAGCTATATGGAAATTATAACATTTAAAACATCTATTTTTGGACCCACTCAAGGAATGAGGCAATCAATAATTCAGATATAAAACACAGCTTGTGAAGTTTTAGTTTCAGTTCCTCCTGTTTTGGGACAAGCTGTTCACAAACTAATCATCTCCCTTAATGCCAGCTTCAATTGGGGCGTGCACAAGAAAAGTATGTAGTTGTATGTAAGGCCATTGTCATCCTCTCAGAAACTCTACTTTCTGTGTACTGACTACTTAGTTGTACACATACAGTTCAGGCTATTGATATGAAATGCCATTTTCATTTAATCCTTAACCCTCAGTAATGAGCATGTGGCCAGGCATATTGTCAGAAATTTGCCATCCTCCATATAGCTTGCTAGCATGGTTAGCATTCCACACTGAAATGAGTGACAGTAGCTTGTTAGCTTGCAGTTAGTGGTCACCATTGGTTGCAGTAGGGGATGCTAACAATACTAACAAGCTGTTTTTTGGTCAGCTGAGGCCAGTACAGAAACATTCTCATATTGTGACCCTGGTGGTGAAAAATAGCATACTCAATTTTAAAATGTCAAGGTATCACTTTAAACCGTCAGTGCTCAAACTCTTTTTATGATAGTACTAATCTAAACCAGAGGATATACCTGAACATGAGGTTTCATGCTTCATTTGTGCTATATGTCTTCATCATATCTCTCAATCATATCTCTTTGGGAGTAATGGTTTAGCTTGTGAGTTTTTTTTATCTGTCTCACTGTCAGTGTATTTCTAACCTCTTTAAGTGTACCCGGCTGTCTGCCACCTTGTCACTATAGACTTTTGAATTTCCTCTTTACAGTTAAAGCTTTCCAATCCAACAAAGCCTGTGATGTGATTTGAGCAACGTGTTAACTCGTCTGTTTTCACTGTGGACAGCGTTGCTGGAATCCTGCAGTGTGTTAGTAGTGTATTCCCAGGGGGGCGGTTCTGACGTGGATACAGTACTGTTAACTCTGTTTACAGCAGCACCCTTTCACTCCTTGACAAATAGGAGCTGAGGTCGATCCCTACCCTTCACACCACCACCCACCCCACTCAGCACTTCAACGCCCAGGCAAAAATAGACCTGACTTTTTAAAGACAAGCTACCTTTTTACTGCAAGACTGCAGTCCCCACTCTTCTCTCTTTTGTTTTATTGATTTTCTGCTAACAAAAACCGTCAGTTTTCTACCCCAAGTATGGCAGCAATCCCAGGGTAAGGGTATCTATCTATTGCATCCACATACAGTGTTGGAAGAGCAATTCCGCCGGCCCTCAACGTCAATATATTTGCCTGACACTCAGACTGAAGTAACAGGCAACAGTACTTACAGTACATCTACACATCAAAGTTGGGAAAAATGCTCCGTCTCCGAACACTCGTCAAACAGAGCAGAAATGAATGTTTTAGTCTGCTGGGCTGTCAGAGCCAGCCATGTGAGCAGTGGGCTGGAAGCTTTGAGACAGACAGCTTAGCAGTTGAAGATTTCTCCATGCCTGGTTTCCTAAACTTCTCTCATCCCCTGTGATTTCCCCCTTTTAGAATTCCAATTTATCCTGAGCCTTGAAGTAAAAAAGAGGTGGGGGGCTGGTCTTTTTCAGCATTGACACCAAATACTTTTCTATTTTAATCCAACTGCCTCATCGGGCATCAAGGATTGCCCCCCCAGGTAATGTTATCCATTAATCCTAATACTGGAAGGCAGCTCGCCTCTTGCCAGGCCAGCTGGTAATTTGTTTATAGTAAAAGATTGTGAAGTAGTATGGATTTGGGAACAGCTCATATTTAAATCCAATCATTTTCATTTTGATCAAATCAAATCCCTGTGACTTTGATCAATTGCATTCATTCTCTCTATTGAAGTTGAAGTTTGGGATTATATGGCAAAGCATGCAGCTATGTAAAAATCAACCTGCGTAGTCACTCAGAGGTTGTTCACTGAGCACCTGCGTGTCAGCTGTCTTACATGTCATGGCTGTTGTATGGGTGTCATTAGTAAGTAGGGATGTACTGATCAGGTTTTTTGAAGCTGATTGTGTGTGTGTGTGTGATTGGCTGATCACAGATCTGATTGCTGATTGAAATAATGCATTTATCTGGACTTTCTATTAACAATTAAGCGTCTTGTAAAAGTGCACAAGAAGCATAAACAGCCTCATATTTCTATCCAAACATAGTTCTTACGTTGGTGTATGCTTGATGACTGGGGTGCTTACTCATGTCTTAATGCCGGTAGTACATGAAAAGGTTTTCATTGAGTCAGCATATGTTCTGCCTTCTGTCCAATACATTAGACTCTTATCTTATTATACAGGCTATGAAATTCATAATACGAAGTCAGAAATAAATACTTGTCCGCTGTCAATGTTTATTTATGGATTAAAACAGCAAATACAAACACAAACACTCTCACAAACGCTTGTCACAAAGAAGTGAAATGAAATGACCGCTCTCTGTCACTCTCTGCGCTGCACTCGCCTGGAAATACTGAACTTAAAAACAGCAAGGCAACTTAAAGAATGGATGGGCCTCTCCTCTTTCTCCTGTAATGTCTGGCAGTTGAAACAGTGCTCAGCCGCTCACCCCGTGACCTGGTTAAAATGTTGTGATCGGTGGGCGAAGATTAAGTGAGTTTGTTATTTGGTGTATTTTTCATTATTGTGTGACACTGATGATTTGGAGAGATAATAGTGATAACTGATAATGGCAATATTACAGTGCCTTCAGAAAGTATTCATCCTCCTTGACTTTTTCTGGATTTTGTGGTGTTGCAGCCTGAATTCAATACGGATTCAATTGATCTTCTATATTCTGGTTAGTTCTGAGTCTGGGTACTTTCACACTATCAGGTTTACTAGGCTTGCTTCTAATGAAGGCAACAGTAACGGGACAAAAGTTGTGATCTCAGCAAAACCGTTCATTTGTTATCCCGAGATAACAGGATTAAAAAAGTATGAGCAACCACAGCAGCTCTCGGCTTCCGTATTTATGCACTTTATTTTGTCAAGTATTTTGTCTTAATTTGAACTCCTTTTTGCATTGCATGGGAAAGATCATATTTAACAATGGGTTTTTTTTTTAAACTTAAGTAGATTTTCAGCATCTTTTTTCATTTTGAGTAAAATCTAAGCAAACTAACAGTTCTACTTGAGTAGGATATTGTAGTACTCTTTCCACTCCTGCAGTTAACATTATTTTACCATGGTTCTCTTTCCTTATAAAATAGTTCAGCACTAGTGAAGGAATTCATCTTGCACTGAATGGGTAACAGCCTGATTGCAGCAACTCCATAAGCTACCACATCCCTACAGTTATTATTCTTTAAAATATTCACCCAAGATGACAGAAAACGGCCTTTTAAGTCGTATCATCCTAACGAAAGCTGTTTACATTCCCAATAAAAGTTTAAGACATTGTTGCACTTGTGCAGAATGGTGAACTGTGATAGCAACGCATGTTTTTCCCTGTTAGACTACTTTTCTTGATTAATCATTCATGTAGGCCTAGAGGTTGAATATTGTTATTATTATTTCACATGAAGCACCCTGCCCCCCCCCATCTCCACTCCTCATATTATCCTTCATGGTGGAGAACAACAACAACAATAATAATAATAAAAATATATTTTCAGGCTTAGTGGTTAGCACTGCCGCCTCATAGCAGGAAGGACCCTGATTGGATCCGTGACCCCGGCCCTTTCTCTGTGGAGTCTGTGTGTTCTCCCCATGTTTGCGAGGGTTTCCTCCCATAGTCCAAAGACTTGCAAGTCAGATGGACTGGAGGCTCTAAATTTCCCATAGGTATGAATGTGAGTGTGAGTGAGTCTGTCTGTGTCTTGTTTGCGGGGAAGCTGTTATCCATTCAGTAGTGGAAAAAGCATGGAAATGGTGCCAGGTAATATTTGCCATTACTGCTCAACTAGCTATTTTGAAGGTAAGATTGTAAAATAATGTAAAATGGGAACACACAACACACAGCATCAACATTCCCTGGAAGGTTGCCAAGGCGAATGTCTGGACTGGCTGGGAAAGTGTGGGTGGGGGTAGTGAATGAGTAATTCTGTTCCATCCCTCAACTACTGTCCAAGTGCCCTTGAGTAAGGCACTTTTCTCCCAACTGCTCCAGTGGAGCTGCTCGGTGGCCCACAGTAGAAGACTGTGGTTGTACGGGGCAGCTCCCTGAATGTGCGGCATTGTATGAATGGGAAGCAGGGAGTTGCTGGAAAAGAGCAATTATGCTCAGTCGACTTTCCCTGGATAAATAAAGATTAATAAAAAAAAGACCTCCATCCCCAAGGGTTTTGAAAAACCAGAATATGCAATATTGAATATTGAATGGGTCTCTGATCCTCAGTGTTGCTTTTCCTCTCTCTCCAGGTAGAGCCTCTCTGCACGGGAAGGCCTCCCTGCAGATTGACCCAGTGCGCTCTGAGGACCAGGGCTGGTATGAGTGCAGGGTCCTGATGTTGGAGCAACAGTACGACACCTTCCACAACGGCAGCTGGGTGCACCTCACAGTGAATGGTGAGTCACCTGCATGTGTGTTTGTGTGTGAGTGGGTGGTGTATGTTTAGTAGATAACCTGATGATGTCTCATTGAACTACGTCTTGAAGATTTGATTGATGAAGATTTGATGTCAAACTGGTCCTTCTGTCTGGCCTGATCTCTATAAAAATAGATTGCTAAAAAGATTTCTAAAAAGTGCTGACTGTTCCAGTTGGACCCTTTGTATGTTGGCAAGGGTTTATGGTCTTCTCTCCTCAAGTAGTTACCAGGCCAATTTGAATGAGTGGCCATTAGGCATTGTTTTAGATTATTCTTGCAGCTCCTTTTCAAACAGCCTGGGGTAAAAAGGATGAGAGACTAGTGAGAAGAGAATTGATTGTGGCCTGTTTAAGGCGGTTCCGGCAGGGATCGTCTGTGATAGTCTGAGAGCTATCAAACTGATGACCAGGCGGAAAAAAATCTGCACCTTTGCATTTCGCAGGAATGCCCAAGTGGCTTAGAGAATCCTATGTGAAATGTGCCGTTGCATTGCTGTAGAGCACCAAACACTAAAGCTACAATGACACCTTTGAATTTTTACTTTTTTAAATGCTATATCTGTTTCATATGAGGATTGTTATTTTGGTTTTATTCAGATACATTTTGGACAAATATTGTATTAAGCTGTTCCATGTGTTGTGCAACAGATGCAATCGAATAAATGTTGGCAGATGCAGGATGCAGCAAATATGCAGTAAAGGAACTGCAGCAAATTCATCTGGCAATTCTTTAGCATTTTTTGGAATTATTGCCATCATCTGTAATTCCTGGTTGGCTATTCTGTAACTGGATAGCATGAGTGGATGAATTTTTTTTTCTATACACCCAGTTGAAAATAATAGCCACAGGCCAAAAAGCAGTGATTTACTGTGAGAGAGCATCACAGGTCTCTAACTTCAGATGGCTGTACTGATAGAAGTGATGAGCAGTGAATTTTCAAGCTCATTCACACATATATTTTAGGTCTGTGAACTTGTGCACGCTGTGTGAAACTCATATGCATATTCAGTGTGACATATGTTTTACAGTAGATTCTTGTATTTGAATAATCATGACACTGTACTGGAGTCAGATCCCACTGCAGAATCACGTTAGAGTGAAAAAGAAATGCTGATCTATATAAATGGTTATTGTCAATGCAGTGCATAATGTTTTCTTGAAACATGAAAGCTCTGTCTACTAGGTTATATTCTGCCACTGAGTGTCACCTGCACACTCTCTAGAGGTTTGTGTGTGTGTGTGTGTGTGCGTGCGTGCACGTGTGTTCGTATGAATGTCTTCCTGTGTAGGCATACTGCATCTCTGTAGCTTGCCTCATCAGTATTAGTATCTTGACTTCAACTGCTCCCTTCCTCTCTGTTTTGCTGCTCTCCACTCCTGTCAGGCCTTTCAACAACGACTGAGCTGTTTGGGTATTCACTGAATTCATAATATCCCTGAATGTCATGTATATTTGGCATATTAATCGATGGTGTGACACACACACACACACACACACACACAGGGTACACATTTTTTCAAAAAGGTACAAAAGTTTTGTCTGTCTTTTTAACCTGGGGCTGTTATCCGCATTTAAAGACAGGCTGTCGTGTTCACTGAAGTACTGAGAGGAGCAAAGTAATCAGCAGCAGTTGTTTTGGCGTCTAGACATCTGTGAAGGGAATTGATATTTAGACTTTATGTTACTGTTGTCCTCTAAATGGGTGTTTGTGAGGGAAGCAGGTGCCATCTTCGTCTGGCCTCCACAGAGACACTAAGGGCAGCCATTTCCTTTGGCTGCCGGTGGTATTTGCATACACTCCTCCTTTGAGTTCCTGTTTGCTGCCCTGAACTTCCTGCCAAGCGGACAGGGAATTCATGCCCACTCAGTGGCAGGTGTCAGATGGCAAGGCCTTGTGCCCGAAAAAGACAGTAAGGCCACTCTCTGCCCT
>CABFOQ010030839.1:3068-25542 GCA_900660455.1 Gephyroberyx darwinii
AGCGAGTAGTGGAACGGAGAACACATACACATACACACACACACACACTTGCAGAGCTTGTTTCTATAACACACGCGGTTTCAATTATAGCATTCCTGCCTCCGCGGAGAGGGAGGGGGTCTCACTTCCTGTGTGCATTACTCCAATGGTCAAGAATGAGCAGATGTTTTAATGGATTCATTCATTTGTTTATTCATAGGTGTCTCCGTTGGACAAATATTTCCATCTCAATCCTGTTTTAAACAAAGAGGCTGTCTCCAGGCGTAACTTGAACAACGCTCTCCCAACGCTCTCTAATATAGCAGTGGCTTTGCAGGGAGAAGACAAACATCCAAATCCTACATCTCTGGCTTCACAATACAGTTATTTGTTTGGGCAGCAGAAGAACGGCCAGATGAAGTGGACCATACATGCACGTTGCCTCCTTTGTCATATCAGATTAGATTTGACGTCTAACTCCCAACCTGCTACATCGCATGTAATCTCCTGATTTTCTCCACTGTGTACCAAACCAGAAAGGCCCAGATTAGATTCACATTGCCATCTTCAAAAAAAAAAAAAGCAATACTAATATGACACAGACACTGAGTAGTTCAAGTGAGTCATTTTCTGCAAGTTCACATCAGCAGGACCCGGGTGTTACACAATCAGCAGAACCCACTCGATCCAGAGCGATCCAGTCTGGTGCAGTCTGGTACGTGGGCCAGATGACAACCTTTCACATCACAGCGAGAGAAACTGGAGACCCACAGCGGGCCCCCCTACCCACAGAGCCCTCAAGTTACACCTGGATAAACGCACTGCCTGCACTGCCTCAAGGTAGGGGGTAGGTGTAAATATATGAGCCATGATGCAGCAGTGACTGGCTGGTCGGCTATGTATATCCAGACAGTGTTTGTTTTCTCTGCACTCTGGCATGGGGCGTAGGTTGTAATGACCTAACCGTGTGTTTTAAAAGCAACATCATTCCTGGAGATTGTGTCACTTAACACGGCGAAAAGAAAAAGGACAAGGCCCTCGGAGAGTGTGAAAATGTGTGCATCGGATTTCTGGAGGACTTTCAATCCATCCGGTAGCGGTTTGGGAAGGAGAGAGGGAGAAGGAGAAGGAGACAGGGGAAGAGGGAGAGTTTTCAGTGGGAGGTAAGCGGGGTCCGGCCCCCGCAGATTGAAGGAGGGGGGGGGTGGTTTCCTGTTTGGGGGCCCAGAAGGCCCATCCAGCGCAGGAACCTCCGT
Source organism: Gephyroberyx darwinii (assembly GCA_900660455.1). Lineage (NCBI taxonomy): Eukaryota > Metazoa > Chordata > Actinopteri > Trachichthyiformes > Trachichthyidae > Gephyroberyx > Gephyroberyx darwinii. The sequence goes on from CABFOQ010030839.1 coordinate 4,304, forward strand.
GTTTTCTCAGAGTTTTTCTCTCTTCAGTTCCACCGGTATGAGTTTTACATAGGAGGTTGTTGGAGGCAAATCGTTACTGCGCAGAACAAACCATGATTTGAATATTTTCTGTGTTTGAAGTAGAAAATAGGTCGTATGCATCACGCTGCTGTTAGACAAATACAGGCCGATTACTCCTTTCTGTCGATGCCTCACGTGCTGGACCTTGTCAAGTAGAGCGTCCTAATGAAAGTCAGAGTAAGTTGAATTAAAAGCATTTAAATATCTCTCTCTCTCTCTCATTCTGCCACACACACACACACACACACGTTGTTGTACTCCACATAAATGTCATGATAATGTGTTTGTGAGTCACAGTCATAACAGAAACCTCTCAGCGTGGCCCAGATATCCTCAGTGAGGGAATGTAAGCATGCAGTCACAAACGAAACTAATATCTGTTTGGTTCAATGCAGAGTGTGTTACTAAAACCAAACATGCAGTAAGCATAAATATGCCCACACCATTCAATAAAGTCCACAATGTCATCCAAATGTCTGGTTTAAAGTGAAGTTAAAGTGAGTCTGTGGCAGGGCCCTCTTCTTCTATCTCTCTCTCTCTCTCTCTCTCTGTCTCTCTCTCTCTCTCTCTCTCTCTCTCTCTCTCTCTCTCTCTCTCTCTCTCTCTCTCTCTAGCTCTGTTTCTCAACTCAATTTCAATTTAATGAGCTTTATTGGCATGAAAAGACAGTGCTTATATTGCCAAAGCCACAAAGCCACAAATAACAGGGTAGCGCACCAACAACAGTACGAACAGCAAAAATAAAATAATAATAATAATTATCTCAAATATTCTCTCTCTCTCTCTCTCTCTCTCTCCCTCTCTCTCTCTCTAGGGGTGGGTGCATCCCCCCCGGGGAGCCACGCGTCTGGCACATTAGCCTGACCATCATAGGAGACGTCTGTGGGCCTCCTGACCGACTTCACGTGACCTGATTAAGCAGTCAGAGAGACACACCACTTCATATGCTCCAGTCTCCACGGCAATGCCCAGGGGCTAATTACTCCCTCCCTCAAAGCTGCTGAACCACCCCCACCCCCAACACACACACACACACACACACACACACGCTGCCAAATAAGCATCCCATCCCTACCCCCTCATCCCCTACCTCCACCCCCCAAAAAAATCACTCACTTCATAGTGTAATCAAGTGGAATGTCGTTCCATAGCACCGACCCCCTTCAGCATCTGCCCTCTCCCTCTGCTTTACCCCGCGGATGCCGAAGGCGACGTAGCGGCCTGGGAGGGAGGGATGCTCCTATCTGGACAGTTCCAGCGAAAAGAATGTTTGGGGGGAAATTGCGGCTTACCGATGCTGACGCTTCGATGGAGATACAACAAAATAGACCGTTTATAAGTTGGGGGAGTTTGTTGAAGTGCTTGTTGAGTTGAGGCACAGAAGAGAGGGCGTGATGCGTTTCACCGGAGAACAGCTGCTTTTAGGTACTTGCTTAGTAATGATGAAATGTTGCAGCAGACAGTGGAACTGAGGTTGAATAGGAGGTGATCCATCTGCCCCTAATCAAACCATAGGCTACACTGGGGAAGGGCCTTCAGACCTGGGAGTGCGACAGGGTGTCACACGTCCTTCCTGCTGTGGGGGTCAATATTCGGCAGTGTGTGTGTGTGACACAAGTCACAGGAACCAGAGCGCAGCAGGATTTCCTCTCTTTACTTTGGTTTGATATCCAACTCCACATATCCACCACTTCTTTTCCTGGGGCCACCAGATTGGAGGGCAAATTTGATCGGATTAGTAAGATCCAAGGCCCTATATGAGTGGGGTCTTTATCTGGACTCCGTCTGCTGTGCACAAAGGCAGCAGTGTATGTCCAAGAACGTGCCAGTAAGTAAAGCCATGTGTGCGCGTGGCCTGCCGGCCCCTACACCTGGGTTCGTCCTAACCCTGCTGTGGTTACATAACAAGGTGTCAACTAGACCCTCCTCACCCCAGGAATTTCCCCTCATCACAGTGCATTCAAGGTTTTACAATCCCATAAACACCACATACATAACACGTCACTCTGTGATACTCTGGCTCTTCAATTACAAAATAAAAGGACACGTAAAATATATAGCAGCTCATCTATTATCTATTATCTGTCAATGATTATGAACAGATAATAGCATGATATTATTAGCTTATCATTGGTGATATTATTAGAGATCATTAGCTGAACTGTGGTCATCAAATATCTATGTGTAGTATATGAATTTAAGCTGTGACGTCAAACACAGTCGACACTGAAAAGCCAAAAATAATTGTACATCTAATTCATACTGGAGTTATGTATCTACATTTATTTGAGTTATATAATGTAATGAATGAATGAATTATATTGATGCTACTTTTGATAGATCGTCAGCATTTATCATATTTACTATTTCAACCGTTGCATTGCCAATAAATCAAATGGAACGGTTGTTCTTATTGCTTTTTGCTGTTGTGCACAATGCAACACATTACAAAGGAATATATATATATATCATGAAAATAGAAAAATGCCATCATACTAACACCTTCTAAAATAGAAGCAGATTTGAATGCTCTTTTGCTTGTATGACCTATTTCAGTCCCACATGTTGGCTAGAGTAAATATAACACCACAGATCTCCCTCTTCCTCATCTCTCTCGCTCCCTCCTCTTCTCCTCCCCCACTCCTTTGATTCGGTTTCGAGGTCAGCTTGGAGCTCGTCTCATCACCTCGGTTCTTCCTTGGTAAGGCTGGTTAACTGGTCTAGAGCCAGTTTGTTTAAATAAGCAACAAAGAGGACTTAAACATGTTAACCCTCCCCGGTGCCAAAACACTTTGAAGCTGCAGCATCCACGTTAAGCTCGTACTGAGAGGACTCTTCCCCCAATCCGAGGGGATCATCACATGCAATCACAGTTTAAAGACTAATGCATCAGAGCTGAAATAAAGTGGATTAATGTTTGATTACATTTGGCGCTGGTAATCCATTCTCCATGCATGGACTTGCAATATTGATGTGCGTCATTTATAAATGCACATGACTGGCTGTCAGTCATGCTGATGGACATTGAGTCAAAATACTGGAAACACTCTGATGTTAAGGAAGTAACAAACAATACACGACACGAGAGGAGAAGACAAACAACTGGCATTCTAGTAATGCCTTAAAATAAAGAGGTTTCCTACCTTTATTTAACTGGTGAAATAAGATGAGGTTTTTCTCACCTGGCTAGATAAGCAGTATTATGACAAACATAAAAGTTGCAGACAAACAACACACAATAATGCAGCAAAGCAACCATCAAAATCACAAAAAAGAGAGAGCAAAGAAAAAAAAAAAATCTATCTAGGCAGTAGTCCAGCATCAAACTGAAACAGACTCATGGGCCAACACTATTTAAACCTTAAATGAACAAGGCAGGCAGCTCCTTATTGAGTCTGCCACAAGTTTGTGAATATCTGTTTGACAATGTTTTTTAAACAATATGCCGGCTTTGGAAAAAAAGACTCAGCTTGACTCAGCTGCTTACCATCTGTCATAAAAGAGAGGCAATTTCACTCATCTTACATACACACACCATTAAACCCATAAACCTATCTGTTCTTGGCTCAGTCCACATACGATGCACCTTTGTGGCCCACACGTCTGGCCTTTCATTCAACCTGGGTAGGGGTAGTGTCAGTAGAGGTCTGGTTGGAATCGTGAAATTCACAGTCAAAAGAAGCCAAATAAACCACATGTAACATTGCAAACAGATAAATTGTTAAATGTTATTGAAGAATGACGGAAGCGGTTTGTACATTTATTAAGTTTACCGCATTGCAGGTTTGATTGAATCCTTGCCATATCCATTTGAATTACGATTATCACTCTTTCACACACCATCAAGTAAAGCACATGTGAGCTGCTGCTGCCACAAATGCCAAAGGCTAAAACATTGTAGCATAATCTTCATGCTACATCCCCCCTTTTTCTGAGGGTACAAATGGTGGTTGGCAGAAAACAGGGCAAAGATAACGCGACTTATCCTTCATCTATAGATCTCTCTCTGTTTCTGCCAGTCCTCTGTGTTAACCCTGTTAAAATATTTTCCTGTGGCAAATCCCAGAGAAATAAATCCTCTTTTTTTTTTCCGGGAAGGGGGTGGGCAGGAAGGTTTGTCACATGGAGAATTTTCTAATGCAGTTGCCTTGGCAACTCCTGATGATTTTACACACTAGCCTGGCATTGGAGTGACTGGGTAGGAAGTTTTCTGGGGACATTTGTGCAGTTCGAGAGGATGTCAGCAGTTTGCAAATCTACTTTAATGAATTGCACACCCAAGTGAAGTGCCAAATAGGCCTGCTGGCCAGGGTTCAGTGACCACAAATAGTCACACCTTCCCACAACACAGAAGTCCATCAGCAAGGTTTTGTGTTTTCTTTGGATGGTGATCAGAGAACGATGAAACGGATGCAAACTAATAAAAGCCCGGGGCGCTAACTCTACATTTCACTTTGAGGGGTGGATGTAGCAGAAGCATGGCAACATACCAAACACCAACTTTGCTTTCAATTTACTGGCGTAGTGACAAACTAGCATTTTTGTAATTTACACACATTTTCATTACACCTTCAATACCTCTTTAATTCTCCCGTGTCTGCTTGTGTCCTCTTCAAAGGCCTTGACAGCTGACGATGTCTTTTCAACAGGAGGACCCTGTACTGTGGTGGCCTGCTTCCCCCGTGTGGACAGATTTGGAACTACAGCTGAATAGCCGTCTTCCCGGAGAACATCCTCAGCCTCTCAGTATATTGGTTGATTGATCTCCAGATATTGGCTAAAATTACATTCAATCAAGGATCTCCAGCAGCAGCAGCAGAAGACATCAATCAAAGATAATATAAGAAACATATAATACATGTTTGAATGTTGCATAAGGTGCTCCATCTTTAGAGATATGGTCATTGATCATCTTTGCAAAATTTCCAGCCACACCTCAAAGGGCTGGATTCACCACAGTAAAACAGAGAAGCAGATGTAGTCATATAAGGTGATCCACCATTTAAACAAACCATAGATGTAGACTCTCAAGTTCATATGATGAACAGCAAAGCCTGTACTTCACACTAAATCACAAGTGAAAAGATACTGTATATTAAAGTACAGTATACTGTACTCATGCTGTAAGTTAAGGATTTTTTTTTGTTGTTTTAAAAGTTCCTCAGAACCCTTCGGCGGCCTCCAGGAACCCCTTGAACATATTCCTTGGCGCCACACTGGAAATAGAAAAGTTCCCTCAAAGAATCTTTCAGAGTTCTCCATTTGTAGAAGGGTATTTAGGCTAGGTTTTGCAAGGAAACGTTGAATTAAGTGGTAATAATCAAAGATATAATTGTATGCACTGTCATGAGAAGACATGATAGACGAGGCATATGACAGGAAGAAGGTTAGATGCAGTACACTGAGCTAGCAGGCAAGGTTGAACAGCAAGGGTAGAAAACCACCCTGTGGAAGTTGGGTGCTGGGTGATAGTTTGTCTTCTGAACTGCTCAGCGGGCTGGACCAAGCAAGAAGGGTCATCCGTGCATGTAGCCTACAATTGTTGATACAATTTGTTTTTTGAACTGCGGACTGGACCATTTCAAGAAAGGTTAACCATCCCCATTAGCCTATTGTTGTTGAGACCAATGGAGAGGTTAGAAATGACGTGTAATGTTGGGTGTAATGTTCTGAACTAGCTTTAAGTTTAAGTGTAGGTGCAGGATAGATATTAGTGTTAAGAGCAGTTGTAGAGGGTGTGGTTCTGTGCTGTCACAACTTCAGCCTTCTGCAGGTGTGAACCAACACCTGTGATGGGAGGTAGCCATTTGATAACCCCCATGACATACACACTCTCATCCACACCCCATACAAACTAGGTTTATATATATGTACATAGGTGTTCACCCAAAATGGCACCAGGGATAGAACCTGTGCACTGGTAAATGTCTTATATGCAATTCACTGCATCTTAACCTTTGATACAGCGCCACTGTTCATGACAACCGTTTTAATCTTTCCTTTCCTAATGCCTAAATGAAGAAAGACTACTGAAGGGAGTGGACAACCTCTTCTCCTTTAACTGCATGTTGAGTGTGTCTCAATGATACCAGAAGGTAAAAATAACTAAACTCCTAGTCCCCTTAGAGAAAAGGCTGAGAAGGGTTATTTCGTAAATTTATTAGTTCCCAAATTAAATTATCATTACCCTTAATTCAGTAACATCAAAACCCGAGATTCGTCACAGAAACATGGAACAAAATGGAGTAAACAAAAATGCCTTTGGAGGTAACATTTCTCTAATGTCACATTTCTAGTGCCACTGATATTCAGATACACAAAACTGGATGTGACAAGCTGTGTAAAAACACAAAGGGAACATGCAGTGATTCCCTTTATGGCTGCACAACACATATTGACAGACAGGTAATGAGGGCAAAGGCTTCTCTTTCTCATTTGTGGAAATTCCATAAAGGTAGTTGTACTTTATTATACAACAGACCTCTGGTTATTTCCCCATACAGCCTAACTGTTGGAAGACCCTTTCCATTATACCATGGTTAACATTTAAACTGCCCCTTATACAGCAAACACTTGCCAACCGTTTATAATGGCCTCAAATTAGGTGCCCAAACCACTGAGGACAGAAAAACATGCTTGTTTGTGTCATGCAATGTAGATATTTAAGTTTTAAACTAGAGTGACATGATTCCAGTTTTCCAGTGAGATGTTTACATGGGAGGCCTAATAAACATACATGTCAAACTCAGACAATAATGAGCAACTATAAAGTCCCAGAGCGACAGTCGTTCCATTTTCATGATCAAATCCATTCCTTAGTCCTTGTTATCGAGACAGAAAAGGCAGTGAAAAATCCCACTGTCCATCCATCACAATCTCTGTGGATAAGACGAGTGGCTCCAGAATCTGTGGTGGCAAGTTAAGTGATTGTGAGGTGTCTTTCCTGCCACCCTCACATCACTACTCGCCCCAGCTAATGTTGAGGACATCGTTGGTGTCCTTTCCCCACAAAGGCACTGGGCTCTTATGACACGGGCTGAATGAGACACCAGCCGTGGCACTTTGTTGCATTGTCATACCAATCTGTTGAATCAGTATCCTCTTCCTCCACATTGCTGTGTAGAGTCAGCTATAAGTTGGGCTGCAAAATGACAATGCTCACAATAACGTATTTGAGTCCAAATGCAGGCATTGTGGACTCAATGGATTTCGATATGAACCTGTGAATAGACAAGGAGCACATGGTTGTCAGGCTGAATAACAATACAATCAAGGAGTGAGTGGAGACAAGACAGGCAAAACCCACCCGAAGACACGCATGAACATACGCCCATAAATTACATATCTTGACGCACATAACATTTATAAGCTACCAAGCTGTAAATGTAATATAATTTTATTATAACTTTAAATCATAAGGTTTAAAGGTTAGTCAGATAAGCGTTTTTGTTCTGCTTCTTGGCAAGAACAGATCTCGGTTACAAGAAAATTAGCTCGATGTGATTCATCGACCAGACAGCAGGTCACACTGCCATCACCTCGGACAGCACAGTAGCTAAAGCTAACGTTAAGCCATCAGCTGCAGCCTCTTCCTCGCCCGGCCCTGCCCATCAGCTGCTGCCTTCTTAACATTAGCAAGCTAACATTAGTTCAATGGCTTAACTTGCTCGGGGCTGCGGGTAGTCGGAAAAGGGGTTCTATATTTGACTACCTGAGTTAAATACAGCCTTTGCTAACCTACCTGTAACCTCACGTTGAACATCATCGAAGCGATGAGGTAGATATATGGGAATCTGATTCGCAGTCGCCATGCGAGATCAAAAAATATCAACAAAGTCCTCGTCAAGCCTTTGGAAAACACTCCATAAGTCCGACCAGCGGACCCTGAAAATCGAAACACCAAATATGACAGACCCGCCATAAGACGAAGTCTGTCGGGGCGGTTACTAAGGTTACTAGGTTAACCAACTAGCAAAACGATGAATGATATGTGACAGCGCATATTTCTGTCATAGACAAACACCGTGCTTCATTCTTCGCCTTGGCTAGTTGGCTTGGCAGTAGCTACTCCACCCCGACGAGCGCTTGTACCGTTTTTGGTCATTTGGAAGATATATGACGGTGTGACACACGGATGTTAAGAGAATTGTTGAGGTGACGTCATATCCCCAATTTGTGTAACAGTCAAAAGGGTCCGTCTGTCTCGCCTTCATTGGATATTCTTTTAGCTAGCTAAGTTATAGTTCTCCTTTCAAAATACTCCCGGCGCAATAACTTCACAGTGTAATGACATTCTCTATATGCCGACAAAGCTGCATGGCGGATAGCTAGCTAGCTAATTGTTTTGAACACTTTATAATCTTCAAAGATTGTGTGGGCGTAGCTAATCTAGCCAGCTAGCTAACGTTAGGGCACCGGATGCAGCATCTGGTGGTAGTGTAGCTTCAGTTTTTTTCTCAGGGGTGGTGGCTCCTGTTTTGCTTCGTAGCCTCCAGACCAGCTCACGAACGCATGGGAATGTTGTGAGGGAATTTTCAAGTAAACTTATGTAAAAGTGGTAGATAAGTTATTGTAAGTTTTCGACAACCCGTTTCACATTCAAGGAACACCGCTGTGTTATAAACGGCAATCAGTAAGACTCTATCGGGACGTTTCGCCAGCGAGCAAGTTCGGACAAAGAAAAGAGTTGTGAGCTAACGTTAGCTGGCTTCCAAGCTAACTTAGCGGCTACAGACGACGTTCTTCTAGCTACGGCGCAATGCAGGCCATAAAGTGTGTCGTTGTTGGAGACGGGTAAGCTAGTCGAACTGAACAGTGATTTGTGCCTGCAATCTTAATTGGCTAAGTCTAGCTGAAAATGGTGTCCGAAGAATCATGTAGTTCGTTTAGATTTTTCCAAACGGGGAAAATTAGCTAGCTAACGATAACTACCTGTTTACATTTGGTGGATGATATTTTGTTAGGCAGAGCTATTGCTGTTAACATAAAGTCATGGCTAACTAATTAGTTGCAATAAATCAAATGAACGCATCTATTTGCCTTAGTATTGCACATATTGCAAATAGTATGTCACTTATTTTGGCAGTTTTATTTTGATAAATGCCTCAAACAAATATTGGAGAGATTACATTGATTAAACTCTTTTTTTCCCTCTCGCGCCCGGGACATGCGAGCGAGACATACATGGGAACACTTCGCGTACTCTTCTAACGTTAGCCAACCAGATAGGTTAAATCCATGTTTGCCAGCAGTTGCTCTACAGTTGAGAGATTTACAAAGTTAAGCTCCTTGTTTGTGACTAACTTAGCGGTGTTATCATCATGCCATGTACCACCATGGTGCCCACAAGATGTGTTCTCAGCTTTTTGAAAAGTTGGCTAAGCCAGAAGATTTTGTTTGTGTGGCAGAAAATGATGATGCTGAACATGGGGTAAAGAATGAGTTACAACTGCAGTGCTTGTAATATGTGGGAGGTCACTCATATTTAACTTGTTCTGGGTGTGGTGGATACCACAGCAGGAGAGTCATCGATAGGCATATGTCTGTATTAAACTGAAGAATTACTTTGCCTCTTGACATAAGGAACCCATGTTGCGGCTAGGTGTCATATTCATTGTATAAACACAAATTTGTAGGGTACTTAGAGTTCAGATTAGAAGACGTAGTGATGTTGTCAGTGGTGGAATGTTGTGTGTGCACGTCTTGAGAAAACAGTATTCAGCATAATCCTCATGCTTGTTTTCCCAAATTGGAGGGAAGAGATGACCAGGATTTATCTGTCTCAGAGTAGGAGTGCTGACCTTTCAGATTGTAATGGATGAGGTGCTAGAAGGGCCTCTACCTCAGTTGTCCACCTATATGGAAAAGCTTTCTGAATTCAGACCGAGACATAATATACAGTACATTATTGCATATAGGCCTATGAGGAATAAACAAATACACTGCTAACATCATCTTTCTTTCCTTCCCCCATCCAGAGCTGTGGGTAAGACATGTCTACTCATCAGCTACACCACCAATGCCTTTCCTGGAGAGTACATCCCCACAGTGTGAGTATCACTTCAGTCTTGGGGGAAGTCTTCAGACTAAAGCTCACCAGCACCACACTGCTCACCCCTAACCCTTCTTTCAGTCCCAGTGTTTGCCATACAATTACTAGTTTATATAGATATGGTGGCTGCTCATAGTTAATCTTCAATAGGTTTTAGATGGAAATTGATTGTCGTCTACTGGCAGTGGAATTCATCCTATAGAAACCAGTTGAGAGAAAAAAAGGAGTGTTTTGGGAAGTCACGATAGAAGCGTGAATCATGCCCAGGCGTGGGAGCGATATTGACCTGTATCACTTTCAGTTTGGCGTGGACTGACTCAGCAACTGATCTTGATAAACAGATTGTATTGTTATACAGAGCCAGATTTATATGTAGAAAGTCAAGAGGAAATAAAATTAAAGTAATTAAGAACTGGACTAGTTTTATACTAAGTTGTGTTTGTGTTATTTGCTTGCCACATGAATATTGGACCATCTATGGCAAAAATGTGTCCATATATATCAAGTATAATAGGCTCTATTTATTCTCTTAAATACTCACATTTATCACTTCCCTCAGGTTCGACAACTACTCTGCCAATGTGATGGTGGATGGGAAGCCAGTGAACCTGGGCCTTTGGGATACGGCAGGACAAGAAGACTATGACAGACTCCGCCCACTGTCCTATCCACAAACGGTACTATAACGGACAATGCCATATTATATTACGTCTATTATACTGTTCTTTGATGCGTGGTATTTTTGGTATTTATATTTTGATGTTTGAACTGTCTGTGTGCAACCCATTTGGGAAAGTCTAGGATTTGTATGAAGGATGTTAAAGAAAGAAAACACGACACCTTTGTGTGACATGAACAATCTTACGTACTGTTGCCACGAGGAAGTAATTATGATATGTCTGTCTCACCAGGATGTGTTCCTCATCTGTTTTTCACTTGTGAGTCCTGCCTCATTTGAAAACGTCCGTGCCAAGGTGAGTTGTCGCAGTGCCTTTTTGGTCAGGAATAAATGTTATGTGGAGTCTAAATAAGGAGCTTCAGTGCATATGATGATAAGAGGCCACTCAGCCTGATATTGATTAACCTTCCACCACAACTTGAGTGTCCATAGAGTTTTTCCACAGCAAAGAATGTTTTTCACTTGATTTTCACCTGTATACTCAGTGTGTATTACTGGTACCTAATAATCAAGCTGAATACATTTCTTATATCATTAAACTTTTGCAGTTCTTATTTCTTATTCTTTAATATGAAACCTTAAAGTGCTTTTGTCCGTGCACTGTTACATTCATTTGCCACCATAACTGTTTTGTTATTCTCTTTTCTGAGATGGAATGTAGTTTTCTTGCCATGGATGGAATGTAATGTTCTAGGCCAACCCTGTGCTGGTACTCCCTTCTGCCAGCTGAAAAAAACTAAAATGATACACAAGTCCATGCACTGTTTTCCCCTCTTGCTCACTAGTGCAAAACTCATTATTATTGGTAAAAAGTATTTTTGGATATCTCCTATAAAAGATAACTTCTCTGAGGTAACACAAAGGTTTTGGGGGATTTAACCCTGCTGAAGTCCTCACTGTCCTGATCTCTGTGCAGTGGTACCCGGAGGTGAGACACCATTGTCCCAATACTCCCATCATCCTTGTGGGTACCAAGCTGGATCTGAGAGATGACAAGGACACCATTGAGAAGCTGAAGGAGAAGAAACTCGCTCCCATCACCTATCCCCAAGGCCTGGCCATGGCTAAAGAGATTGGTATTAACACTTAACCATGTTATGTTGTTTTTTTCCTGTGGCATAGCAGAAGTCGTGGCGAAGCTCATGATCTCAATGCTGAATTCTTAAGAATTTCAAACCATAAAAATCTTTGGTTTATTATTTAATTGTAACTCCATTCAAGGCCGTGCAAGGGGCGATTCGGTCTAGTGTACTCCTAACTCCTAGACCTCAGTTAATCAACAGGCAGCTTGTGTGTGTAAGTGGTGTTGTTAACCTGCAAAAATGTTTAACTAATCTGTAAAAAAAAAAAAAAAAATCACCAGCTTTCTCTGCCCTGTTCCCACAGGTTCAGTCAAGTACCTGGAGTGCTCAGCCCTGACTCAGCGCGGCCTTAAAACTGTGTTCGACGAGGCCATCCGGGCCGTCCTCTGCCCCCCACCTGTCAAGAAGAGGAAGAGGAAGTGCTCCCTCCTCTAAGACTTCACTGGAAAGTATATGGGGAAACATGACCGCTAGTGGTGAGGGTAGGGAGAGACACGGGAAAAACATACGCAAACACACACACACACACACTTATACAAAAAAAGCAATGTACTTCAGACTCTTTCCTTCCATAACAGTGTAGCTACAGTAGTTATACCAACAGTTCCTATGAAAAATTTGACATACTGTCAGAACTAGGAAAGGGTTTTGATAATGATGACGGACCCTAGTTTTTTTCCTAACATCCCCTTCATACATATGTAGACAAGACTGACTATGAAATTATGAAATTCCTGAGGCCTTCTACAACGGATGGGAAGTTTTGTAAAATGGACTGTGGAATGTTTTCAGTTTGATCTTCCACTGGTAGTCCATCTTGTTTGTTTACAGTCTTGGTGGTTTGAGTGGAAACATATTGCCAAATACATTTCTGCAGATATCAGATGCTGTATTTCAGCTGACGAGAAAACCTTTGTCGTCATCACACTACAATACCGAAGCTGAAAATGTGCCGCTGTGCACTGCAGATAAGGGTTCGGCAACATGATTACGATGGCATTTTATTGATTTAATCTACAAGTTGTAAGGGCAGTCACCTGTGTAATGGCTTTGTTAACGTGGAACATGAAGTAAAACACCTGACGTTCTTCTTGCCTCAAATTACTGTTAATGTACCATAATCTTCATACTGTTAGTGCTCATTAGTTTCCAATCCAAGCACAAGGATTTGTGTTGTTAGTTCACTTATGTGAAGTGAATGAGACCCCAGGCTGGGATATAATTCCGTTGTCATGTTAATACTGAAAATTAGGGCTGGGAATAAGTCTGCTGATGCCAACGCTATTAATCCCTGAAAAATCATGATCCAGTATTTCATGGGTTTGCCTCCCATTGGACCTGTCAAGAATATGGTATTCTTTCTTCTTTGCAACATGTCCCTAGAATTGTCTCACCTGTATAGTTGCCTAAGAGTGCAAAGCTGAACATTTGATAGAAGATATTGGATTTGGACTGCTTAGGTGTTAGAAATATTTGGGTGGCGAGGAACAAGAACACCTTTAATGGTCTATGGGCATTTATCAGAAACCTTTTGTGCAGCACATTGTTTTGTTGTGAGTAGCACATTTGATTCTAATAGCATCACTACTGGCTACGCAATGTCACTACGAGGAGCATTTATACCTGATAAATAATAACAGTAACAAAGCTACTGTCTGTTATGGTGTAGTATACATACTCATCCTTTTGTTATAATCACATGATTGACTATTTTGTATCATTATTTTTCTTCACAGAAGTTACACTTCACTCACTGTATTGTAAAACTAACACTATGAATATTGTTTATTACCTCCTACAGTTAACGCTACCTTAATCTCCCTACAAGCCTAGCTTTTTGTAATTAATGCTGATAGCATGTATGTGCAACATATACTGAAAACTAAGATTAGAATTGCTACATTTATATTTTTTGCATATTTACAAATGTATTTGAACTACTAGATCAGGGGTAAAGTACATCATGTTGCTCATCTGTATTGTATTCGGACATCAAGCTGTGCTCTAATTCAAGCCAATGTTGTGACCCTTTAGTTTTATGGATAAAGCTATTGTCACTTTTTTTTTGAGAAAGCCAATAAATTTCAATAAAACCAACTGAATTCGTCCCTCTCTTACACAATGTGCACCTGTTTCTAGAGTTTCATAGATGCACCAGCGGTAATTCAAATTTTGGTGCAGAACATGCAATTGAGGGCTGAAGGATACTCATTTTGTCAAAGCCTAAAAAAGATGCTTCAGTCATAGACCATCACTCACTTTAATTTTGGAGAATGTAGGTGCAGATAATGCATGGGGAAGCTTCTGGTTAAATAGCAGTCAGAGTAATCATACCCATGGACTTCCCTCAGGGGGGGGTTACTTAAAGTGGTTTCAGTGCCGATAGCATGTTCTATTTCTTTTACGATCAAGGACACAACCATCTAAACAAGTGAAGTTTATTAAAGATAACTCAGAAAACCTGACATGGTCATATTAACATAATTGGCAATTCATAAACCCACAAGGTTTTATAATAGTTGGCAAAGAAGGAATTCCAAAAAACTAAGTGCATTCACTTGCAAACTTATAAATACAAAAGATTATCACAATCTTTTTGTGCCCCTTTTATATTTTCAGTCACTCTTGGATGAAACGTCGACGTCAGTCTTGTTGCAATGGTTCAGGAATCAACAAACCGCAATAATGCCCCTGAAGTTGTAGGTATGCTAGAAAGAGAATAAAATGTTAAGTTCAATATCTAAATTCAGATTAAATGTTGTGATATCTATTAAAACAAATAGGGTTCAACAATAAGAATTGCCTATTGGCCTGAGACCATAAGATGTTTACTTGGGCCAGTTGATGGTCAATAAAAGGTTTCTGGTCTTACTATTTCTCATCCAGTGATAAACCTGTTTTGCCTCTGTTCTGCCACTAGCCCACTCTCCTCTCTTTTGTGCCTTTTCTGACCGATCAGATTGCAACGGCTGTTGCTTTTGTCTTAGAGGCAACTGTTTCCTTGGGTTGAAAATGATGAATCAATCCCTGCAGTGTTTCGCACTGCTTTCAATTTCTGAGTAAACCAGATTAAGTTGGCAATTTTTTTAAGGCACCAGAAATTACTGTCAATGCCCATGACAGCACCTAGACTGTATGTTTGCAGAGTAGGTAGCGGACAACTTCCGTTTTTGCCTGTTGAGCCAGTGAATATATACTAGAGGCAAGTAAAACTGACCAACTGACCCAACTGGCCAAATGAAAAGAATTCTTAATGTTGAACCAGCTTTACCTTTCAACCAACTCTGCACCAACAATGTCATGGACGTGGTATTTAATCTGGAATTTGACTTGTGAGGTTGTGCGACGCTCCTCTAGGTCTGCTTGTAAGACTTCACTATATTTGGACTTCTTGACCATGCCAAGCACTGCTTTACGACCTAATGGGGGGAACGGGGTTGGGAAACAAACAATTTCACTCAATTAGCAAGGCACTGCCAATACCCTCATGGAATGAGAGAAATGAAACACTTTAAAGACAAAGAATATTTGCAGATTCTCTCCAGTTGTCTGTGGTTCATTACACCCACCTTGTATGAAGTACTTGGTAAATTTGCCAGAGTTGGGAATGGAGAGCCACCAGCTGCCTGCGTCCCTCACAGTCAGGACCCCTGACTTCACTAGTTGCCTAGGTGGTGGGAAAATAAAGCTTTCAGACATAAAGTATAAAAAACACTTGATCAAGATATTAAAGGGTACCAAAGCCGATGAAAGGTTTTAACTTCCCAAATAAAAAAATAGATTGATTCTAAAATTCTTTGTATTCATTTTGTAAAATAAAAATGTATTTTTAAAAAGTATTTTTAATTCAAATGTCTTAAGGTGACTGAATTTTACTAGAGATCAATAATATAAGACTAGGTATTATTTTTTTTGTGTTGGAAGTAAACTCTTACTATTGTTAATTAATAAAGAAAGAGTCAAAGACAAAAGAAAATTAAGGCTTTGGTTTCATCTTACGTTATCTCAGAGTCTGTGAAGAGGAACTCCTTGAGCATCTTGTCTTTGCTGAAGCTCAGATCAGTACAAGAAGACAACACTTTCTCCAAAAACCTCTCCACTGTCCCCTGTGTCACTCTACCCTCCTCTCCTGCCAAGACTTTGGCCTTGTAGTCTGAAGTGAACACCACTCCAAATGCATCTGAATCAAAACCTAGCTGGATCAACAACAGCTCTCCTTGTTCCCGCAGTTCACTCTGTAGACAGAAACGAAAGAAGAGTGTTGGATTTTCAAATTTAGCTAAAGTCATATAGACGAGAACATTAAGAGCTTCTTGCCAAAAGAGCAACAGCTTACCAGCTGCCTGTCCACCATAGTCTTGTCATTGTGTAAACTGTAAAGTTGGTGCTTCAGGACAATCTGAGGCAAGATGTCATTGAAGAGCTTTCGAGGAAACAGTGTCATGAGGTACTGCAGGGTGGATTTGATGTCAATCGGTCCTTCAAGATGAAGATATGGGTGCTGGTGAGTTTTACATTGTTCAATGAATTAAAACATTATAACCATAAATTCAATAGCCATGCCTACCTTCTCCATCACTGATGACTCCGAACTTCTCTGGACCATTTCTTCTTTTCTTCACTTTGAAAGAGTCTGAAATCAGACCCCTTTTCCTGTTCATTTCTGGAAAAAATGTATGCCATGAGAATCGGGACTTGCAGAACGGACCTCCAACTCACTGACATACAAAAACCTGCCACCTATTAACCCAAGTCAACTAAACCACTGGATCCCAAACTTTTTCATGTCAATAACTTACCCCCCAAACGGATACACTTTAGATCCACAGAGCACATTTGATAAAGGTTTTGTAACATTTGAGGTTATTTGTTTAGGTATGGAGAGTGAAACCTCAGATAATAATTATTATTATACATCCTCTCCAAGTGTAAACTTCTAGTTAATTAAATAATCCTGAACTAACACTTACGTTAGTCCTCATTTTGCTTTAGTAGCACTAAGAGACAGTAGCATTTGTAAGTAAACCGGTTCATCTTTTACCTTCCTGTTATCGTTATCTCTGCTAACGCTAGCCAAGCTAACAAGCGGCTTTGTTTGTAAACTAAATAGACAAAAACATATTTGACTAACCATATCACTCAAATAAAGCACTTACTTGATATTTATAGCGGTATTATCATCGCTTTAGGTTCGTTTAACACCACACAGACTGTTGTATAAACCCAACTAATGAAAATCTTCTTCTACGCTGTTAGCAGGAAACGTTACTGCTAGCACACCTAGCGGACTGGATGAGACTTGCCATATACGGAAGTGAGTTAGCTATTAGCTAGCTTACGTTTGCTGGATAAACAAGTTTTGTTTAGTCTCACTTTCCGGCTTTGTATTGTTTTAAAGAATGTTGCAACATATGTTCTTAAAAAGGGTTTAATTTGTAATTTGTTTAACAATTGACCGTAAATCCTTTTTTTTTTTACTCCGACTGGCTTGACGCTGTTAGCAGTTCGCTTGAGTTGTAAGTTAGCATGTTCACCAGTTAAGATGTAGTTAATGTTAACGTTGAACAATGATTTGTATCCATATTAGTTGATGAGCTTGCTCTGAATCAGCTCAGTGCTCCAATAGCTAGCGTTTTGGTTTCTGCAGCTGATGCTTAGCGTAAAGTTACCCAGCTAAAGTTAGCTAGCTAAGTGAAATAACCCTGCTGAAATAAACTCACCAGGCAGTAAACTTAAAGCACTGTTGTAAAAAACAACTGGTAATTAAAGAGAAGGGTTCTGTAGCTAGTTAGTTTTAACCCATTTTGAAACGAAAGAAATGTGGGTAATTTGTGTTCATTCAAAGGGTAGTAGGAGTAGTAGTGGCACATAACTGCTCCCACAAGTAACCTAACAGGAAAAACAAGACATGGTGCCAAACCAGGGCAACTAAAACACTGAGGCAACGCAAATTTGCGTTATGTCACACGAAAGCAAGACTGCCAGAATATCCAAACTTTATTGTAATCAGTCAGTTTGTTTCATTGCTCCTTTCTCCTGTAGGTTGCAATGGAGCAACGCCACCACAGACCCCAGTATCCAAACTCCAGCCAGCACCACCACCAGTCAGCACACAAAAGAAATAGAGATGACATTGGTAGGGCTCACTTTGAGCAGAAACACTTCAGGCCAAACCACCATCAATTCCAAGCTGAGCCAACTCCCGGGCGATCCGCACCCACCCCCCAGGCTTTGAGCACCAGAAGGCAGCTATATGAAAAAGATTTTCCTGTCTACAAACAGCCTGTTGAAGTAGGAAGTTTTTCCCTAGATTCTGAACGTAGGTTTTTCAATGACGCGAGGCAGATGAGATACTTTGTGGAACCTGACAGGAATCCTAATTTTGACCTAAGGGATGGATACAAGGACCGCTTCACGAAGAGAGATGACACGGTGAAGGAGAAGCTGGACCACATGCTACGGTGGATCCTGGCTAACAAATCTAAGCTTCAGTCAAGGGTGACCACAGCTTCATCGCCATGGTAAGCGCTACCAGTCTTAAGATATTTGACCAACTAGTTCATTAATTTAGACATCACTCACCACTACGTAAAAACATCACAAAGACACTGCTCACAGAATTATTTCAACTCACCAGAAATGTGTTGTCTGTTGGACGTGTATTCGTTGATCAACCTCTGCTCTTCCCAGTGCATTAGATGTTGACTTTGTGACATGGCGCGGCCATCTGACCAAACTGCTCACCACTCCCTATGAGACGCGGGAGGGGTGGCTGCTGGCGGTCACCAGGTTCAGGGGCACGCTCTACGTCAGCGAGGTGGAAACGGAGGCCGCTCGCAGGGACAGGGAGAATCGCACTGAGAAGCATGAAGAGATGATGTATTGGGGATACAAGTTTGAGCAGTACACATGCGCAGGTTGGTAGCATATACAGGTGACGTGATGACATATGATGCACACACCCAAAGCACGCAACAGTTATACTAAGGTTATGCTAAGCAATAATCAGATGTTTCCTTGATAATAAATCGCCTTTGTCCATCTCTATAGATACCATCCACAGTTTCCCTGACCCGGGTGGAGTGGTTAACACTAACGAGGCCTTCTGCACTGTGGTCCAGACTCGGCTTGCAGATCACAGACTGCTGTTCTCTGGGGAGGTGGACTGCCGGGATAAAGATCCCAAGGCTCCAGCTCCTCCGGCCTCCTACATTGAATTGAAGACCTCGGCAGAGATCTGCACCCCCAAACAGCGCAGTAACTTCCACAGGTAGAAATGTTTGAGGAAACAATGAATCGTAATACAATTAAATGAGAAATTCTTTCATCTCATGCTGCTAGTTGGCAGTGTAATTTCTCTGCTCTGTGGTTGAAAATGCTTTTCCTTGTTTGCTTGACTCAGGTTCAAACTGCTGAAGTGGTGGGCTCAATCCTTTCTCCCTGGGGTCCCTCGTATTGTAGCAGGTTTCCGGGATCATGAAGGAGTGGTTGTCGCTGTGGAGACTTTTCACATCTCCAAGATATCGCAGCTCATCAAGGTATGCTGCAATTGTTTGCTCTGATGAATGCCTGCCCACCAAATATTAGCAATAAATGAAAATTGCAGCCATCCAAGTACGGGTTGGTGTCTTTTTACACAATCAATTTTGATTGCTATGACTAACACGTAACAGGTCATAAATACAGCTAAGATCACAAGATTAACACAAATATTTGCCCCCTGTCTGTATCCTGTATAGAATGAATACAACTGCTGGAAGCCAACAGTGTGTATGAACTTTTGCTGTGATTTCCTGTCTTTTGTGAAGAGCGTGGTTAGGGAAGACAATCCTAGGTGAGTCACAATGATACAGACGGCACCGTTCACCTTTTTTCATGCTAAATAAATAGTTGAATACAGTTTACTTATTCCTCCACGTTGTCACTGAGCGGCTGTTTCTCCTCCAGTGTAGTGTACCTGTTTTCCTGCGAGCCCCAAAGAGATGTGACCTACTCCACCCACAGAGACTCCCAGTATTCGTTCCTACCACATTGGTATGTGGAGGAGATGACCAGAGACTCACAGCACCGATGACACCAACAGTCCTGACTTACAACCAAGACCTGGTCAACCGGGACTTCCAGTATGGACCTCCAGTGGAGGTTTCTATGCCAAAATACTTTGGCGTTTGATGTGTGTCCCACATTTTTACTTGGTTCAACTTCTGTCAGCGGCTGAGTGGATACATTTGATATCATTGATCACCCACTACTCCATGATCTTCAGGAGGGATTTGTATCATTTGTTCAGCAGTTAGAATGAAATGTTTATCTGGCATGTGATGATTTTAAATAGAGTAATGACGGCATGATATCAATTTTGTTTCCCAAACTTTTTTTAATTATTATTCTCTTATAACAATAAGTTACCATCCCCAAAAGAGCATGTTCATTTAAAGTAATTAGAAAATTATACATAAAAAGTTCTGTAAATTACAAATATTTCAAGTAAGTATTGCATCAGCAGTCTGAGTATTTTCCTGTAAACTATTAAGAGAACACAACGTAATGATGGTGCCATGTTTTTGCTAAATAAAACAAGTTTCTGTTGAAGAGGTGTCGAAAATGAAGGTGAAGAACAGACTCATTAATCCTCAATAGGTTATGACCTAAAATGTGATGCTGAAAAGTAGTACTGACACGCACCTGTTTAGGTCCCATATATAATAATGATTAGAAGTTACATCCTACTGAATAATCCCCAGTTACCACATAAAACAACCTGTTTGTGCAACAGCAGAAAACAATGAATCAAGATGGAAGATGGGAAAAATGGCTGCCATTCACCATATCAGGGTGGGAACAGAGCGACCACCAAATATAGCCATGACATGCATCACTTCATAGTCCATTTTTTAAATTTAGAGGCACTGAGCATTTCTTCTCTAATGTTTGTTACTGTGTTTACTCTCAATCTCCCAATGCAAGATGCTCCTGTGTATTATATCCCTTACCCAAATTAGCCATACAAGTTTGTTAAAATCCAAATATACATTTACAAACTGCAGTAGTTTCAGATTTTATAATATTGACAAACACTAATGGGAGCTCTGCACTTTTCTCCTTTTGCTTTTTTAAAGAATGTAAGGGTGTTTAAAGTCCAGCTGTAGCAGCTGTAAAACATGTAACTCACATATAATCCAGACATCTTAAGTAAAATGATTAAAAACATTTATCTTGCAGATATTTCACAAGATTAATGTCTTGTAGGTGTCTAAGGTATTAACGTGTTGCACGTATGTTACATTCAAACATAAGACATACAGTATGTGATGCATGGTCCACTGGCTTAGATCAAGGCAATACCTGCCCCAAAGAAGTGGGGGGG